>JABSTB010000657.1:0-18675 GCA_013756995.1 Neonectria neomacrospora | reverse complement strand
CACGGGGACGGGGGGCTGTTGCGACAGATTATTTGGGATAGGCGGGATAGGCGGCGCATCCGAGCTGGTGGTTTGGTAGGGGAACAGTGGAGGCACAGGCGGAGGCGATGGAGACATGAGAGGGGATATAGGGGCGGACATGCGCGTCATGATGGAGCGGGCATCGTAGTCGGCGGGAACCTCGAGCTTCATGCGCATGAGGATGTCGTAGATCCTGGGGGCGGCCTTGCGCGAGAGGGCTTGCAGCTCAGCGAACTTTTCGGGTTCGAAGTCGTCGGGCTCGATGAAGTCGTCAAACTCCCAGAGGAGGTCGGTCAATTCGGAGCGATAGTTGCCGATGTCGTCTGCAAAGGTCAGCATGAAGCGTTCGCTTGAAGGTTCCACGGGCAGCGGGGTAGGGGAGCTTACCGTTCTCCTTGAGGGCATCCAGAAAGTTGGAGCCGTACTCGTCGAGGTGCTTGCGACAGAGCGGCTCGATCCTCTTGAGGGCGCGCTCGCCTTCCTTGACGAGGGCCTGGGCAGCCTTGAGCATGGGCTGGGCATCGCCGGCGTTTGCGACGGCGGCGCGGCCCTTGTCGACGATGTCCCGGAAGGGCGTCACGACGAGGTCGTTGACGTCGTCCATGGCGAGCAGGAGGCTCTCGGTTGGACAGCAGAGGAGGTCCCCAGGGCAGGTATTTGGTGGGGGAGTGAGGATTCGGGGAATGGTGTTGAAGTTGTGCGGTTGATGGCGTGTCTCAACCTGGGCGGGCAGGCAGGTAGGTCTAGGGGAGGGGGAACGCCAAAGAGCGGGTGGGCGTGTAAGTCAATATGAGGCGGAAGCCCGCAGCCAGCAACGAGAGGCTAGCAGGCGCAGCAGGCGCAGCAACGGCAACGGCAACGACAAAGGCAACGACGGCGGCAGTAGGGAGGAGGAGGAATTGGGGCGGGCATCACACGACAGAAAGGGGACCGACGAACGGGACGTGTGCTTCGAAGCGTGAGAAGTAGTCTAGGTAGCTCGAGCTCTAGAAGAAGAAGGAAAAGAAGGGGACCAGGAACCAACAAGGGGGACACGGGAAAGGTACAGCGCAGGACAACCCAGGACAGCACAGGACAGGACATCAACGGCACAGAAGTGGCAACGCACTAACAAGACACACCAGCGGACACCAGAGCGAAGTTGGAACAAGAGAGGGACGCGAGGGCAGACGCCGCATGCGACCCAGGCGACCCAGGCCAAAGAGAGCCCATCGGTCGCATACCCATGACATGACACATGGCGACCCATGGAGGAAGTGAAAGTACAGTACGGAGTACATGAGAGTTGTTCCAGGGTCCAAGATACCAAGAAAATGGATGGCAGCGCGGGGTTTGGCAGTTTGAGCACGGGCAGGCTCCCGCAGGCTCCCCTGGGCTCTCAGTGCTCACCTAAGGTACCTCCTGCGGTGGACCTCCTCTCCTTCCCTCGCAGAGACAGGGCATTCTTGGGTTGGCATGTGCCACGGCGCCAACGACGATTGGTCCGCGGGGCCAGTCATCACTCATCCTCATCAAACGCAACTTACGGCGCAGCACCACTCACTCACTTCAAGCACCCAATTTCACAGCTGCTTTCACTTCGCAGTTCACACAACAACCCGACCCGTGCCAGGAGGGGAAAACCGCCCGGGTTCCTAGCCTCATGCTGCTAATATGCGTCGTCTTCTAGGCTCTCCAGTACAGACTACAGCGCCCTAGGGCCTAAGCTCTCCCACTCTCCGGACCTAGGCAAGCTAGGCTCACGGCTAGGCGGAATAGAACTGGTGGAAAGGCAGCCCCTTTGCTCCACTTCCCGCGCCCACGTTCAGCCCTCGGCGTCCTGGGATTGGGAGAATCTGAAGAGATACCCAAGATACCGAAGCCCACGCTACGCGACTCAACCTCCACTTCGGTCATCTAGGAGAATGGGATGGCCCCATCGCGGGCCAAATCTAGAGGGTCGTGCCCGCGGTGGGTTTCCCCAAGGGGGCGGTTTCGCTAGCTGCTCTCTAGACTCTCGGTCACCCGTCTGGTCCATGACACAGTTGACACTCGAGATTCGATCCTGACCGACGGCTCTTTCTGGTCTTCGCGCGCGAGTAAGCCAACCCCAACCGGGCCGGTGCTGCTGCGTTATTGCAGATTAGCGACTTTCCAGTTTCCACTACGAAATCCAGAGCCTCCTTCTTCTCGTTTCCGTCTATGCTTTCTTCCAACTACGCCGCCGGTCCCGGCGACGCGCCGTTCACGTCGCAGCGGCCCTCCAGGTGGCGTTCTTGTTATCCCATCTTGCCCTGGGTTTTAAATGACTATGGTGTGAGAGCGAAGCCGAGAAACCGAGCCTGAGAGGGGGAGGTTGGAAATTGGATGATTTGCGCCTCTCTTAGGGGTTAAGGAGGCGAGCCATTGCTGCGTGTCTTCATTCAGGGCATGAGACACAGAACAAGAAGCGATCGTCGCGAGTCTTCACTTGCGCCCCCGGCAGGCAGCATTGATCACCATGATCGACCCCAGAGTCTAGCATGCCGATCGTCAGATTGGCGTCCGTCACTCTTGTTAATTCTCCGTCGAGCCTGTCGAGGGCAGATCAGCAACGTGGCCGCCCGGTCGGGCGAGCGTGAAGCGGGAGACGAAGGCATCGTGTCGTATCGCTGTACAGTACCTAACGAACAAAGGCCACAAGCAGTGAGGGCGGATCCATCCCGAGGGGCAGGGGTAGTTAACACCCTCTTCCATCCCCGACTGCGTTCTGGACTGCCGGGGAACGACTCGTCAGCTTTCGTCAATTCAACCTTGGTGCGGACATGTGCATTATGCAATGCAAAAGCGCTGCAATGCACCTGGATATTGCTCGAGGCATCCATTCACCTCTGTTCTCGGCTGAGCCCTGTACAACCATCCATCCGAACTATCTGTACAGGCTACAAATGCCTCGGTAGTGGGTACGGACTACATACTCCGCAATTCAATTTCAGCCCATCCTTATCAGTCTCGGGGAACTAGTGGCTCGTTATCGCGGTTGCCTGGTAGGAAGTTGCTCGGCTGTGCTTCTAAAAAGTCGAGCCTGTGCTGAGCAACTTGCAGATACCTACCCTTCGAGCACATCCCGCAGAGTGGCCTCAGCATCTAATAAAGTCGAGCCTCGACTTGTCGCGGAAGAAGAAGCCGTGACCACTTGCACCCCTCCACCCTCCAGTCCAACAGCAGGAATGATGGAGCTGAAGAGAGGGAAACGACGTGTACGAATATTCTGCCCAGTGTTGCAGTTTCACCAGGCTCCCCTGGAACAGATGCCAAGTCCTTCGCCGATCCAAAAAGCAAAAGGAACCTCCAGAAGCAACACCTTGTCAGTTCAGCCCACCCATGTACTTGTACTGTACAAGCAGCGAATGCTAGGAACCCACTCGCAAACAGCGCTTCTTCAACATATGGTATCAAATCTCTAAATTCCGCGCTTCAGCCACCCCCGTCCACCGAACTGGGTTCCATCACGCCACGCCCAACACAGCAGCTGCAAACCCGCACTCATACCAACTAACTTATCAGCTCCCCTCCCCAACCTAACAGACTTGCTCTCCTCGCCGCTGCCTTCCCAGCCTGACTTGGAACACGTACGCTTACATGCGTAGTCGCAGATAGTCGCAACCTTTCCGAAATGCATGGCGTTTTGGTGGCACACTGTTGACGCAACCTCCCCCCCTTCCCCGGGCCGGGGCCAAGACATTAAGGAAGCCAGGCCATTGAAGCCAAGCCGCTTTTCAAGGCGGCCAAGACAAGCCGCATCACAAGGCAGTCTCGTCCGCCTAGCCCATAACTGGGCGTTTCTAGAAGGGTGCTTCCATGACGCAGATCGGTCTGCAGTCACCTTGCACTGGCCTTGAGTTGCTTCATAAGTTGCTTGTTCCCCACCTTGTGACCGAGATCTTATGACCGAGATGTATGATCAAATTGAGTACCGAGCACAAGCCTTAAAGATTGACAAACAACTTCCACTCTTCAGCATGTGTTATAAGACGCCTTATCGTTCAAAGCCAACAAATAAAGCGGACAGCGAGTTCAAATTCATGTCGTAACCTCATAACCCTTGCATCTACTCGAGGCGCCATTTCGCCCATCTTCCCCATAATCTCTCGTGAATCTCGATCTGGGAATTTCCTATCGACTTCGTAATCCACCTATCCAAATACCGGTACCATTGGCGAATCCCATGCCGGAATGCCTCCTTTTCAGGCTTTTACACTTGGGGCAGGAGCCTTCTTTGTTTCGTTGCGTTCAGCAGCCTGTTCAGCCAACAGCGTCAGCCTCACTTGCCCCCACACTTGAGCAAGGATATTCAACTTACCTGCTGTTCAATCATCCTTCGCCCGACTTGAATGGTCTCCTGCAGACCCCGCTGTCGCTGCCAGAACCTGTGCTCCCATTAGTCTCGTGAATAGAGTATGGCTGGGGGGTGAATCCTACGTCTCCTCGGGAGTTCCATTCCCACTGATCGACGCATGACGGGCTTCCTCCTCCAATGCCCCTCGCGTGATCTTCTCGGCAGTGGCGACTCCAATGGTCATCGATACGCCTTCGTTCTGGTGGTCTCCCAGGAGCTTCTTCTTCGTCATGTAGCGCTCCCTGCGTTCCTTCTGGAGTCCCGGGCTGTCCAGCTTGCTAAGGACGAATCGCACCGCCATCTGAGTCGCAAGATAGAAGTGCTCTGCAAAGAGAATGCCGAGTAGCAGGCCCTTTCCAGTGATGCCTCCCGCCTGAGGGCTGCATAGGTATACAATGGCCGCACTGGTGATGCTGCCGAGCCACGACAGGAAACCGAGACCTGTAAGCCAAGGCCCGATAGAGTCGGTTCGCCAAGGAATCGGACGGCGACTGCTGATGGCAATCTTGAGAGCGTCGGATCGCAACTCGATCCAGTTGTTGACAAGGAAGCAGCCAGCTGCGAGTGGCCAAGCAACTGAAAAGAGAGAGATGTAACCTACAAAGTGTTAAAAGGCATTACAGGCCGTCGTCGTGTCTAGCTTACCAAACTGCATCACCATCTCGCGGTAGTCACCTGAGACATCGTACACCTCCAGCTCGCACTCCTTACGAACTCGCTCAAGGAACTCAGCCTCCTCCTCGTGGTCGTAGGACTGCTTTCCCTTGGTCTGAAACTCCTTGGCCTTGGACATAGCCTGCTGCTTAACATACGGCACAACCACCTCAGTCGCAAAATTGACAATCTGGGCTGTGACGGTAAAGTAGAACATCTGGTTGGAAATTCGAGCCGGGTTGATCTCGAATTCTCGTGTAGGAAGGGGCTTCTCGCTAAAGGTGATGGTTTGGGCTGTCTTTCTCCAGAACTCAAGAAGAGGGACAAGGATATGTCCAAAGGGGATGTAGACAAAGGCCGTGAAGAGGGGCGCCATATATGATGTCATGAAGTTAAGGACGAACTGCTTCTGGATGAGAGCAGCATCATGAGCTAGAAGAGGTTAAACCCGCGAGCAAGTCTAGAAGATCGGATTACATACCATCAACGGTCGCATAATTCTCCAGAGTAGTTAATTTCTCGGCGGCACTCATGAGAAATGTTGAGATGGTAGGGGTTCCAATAACAAGGAAGACAGTTGGCAAGAAGCCCTATCCCTTGAGTTAGTTCCTGCGTCCCATCAATATGCATCGGGGATGGGGGTTACTCACTAGGTACGCCTTGCCGGGACCAGTGTAGACCTCATTGATAAACACCTCCAACGAGTTACAAGTCACAATGAGGGTGCCTAGGGCAACGATACAGGCCACGGCAAAGGGAATCTGGAGCAATTGAGTCTTGACTCGTTTGAGGGGCGGGTAAACCTTGACGGGTTCGCCGGTGACGGCATCCTCCTCCTCATGCTCCCACTCGAACTCGGGGCGGGATTGCTGTATGCTAGAGACTCCACGCACACCCCACTGAACAGCAAGATCGATCTCCTGCTTCTTCCAGTATTCGAAGAAGACGACGGACCAGAGACTGCAACACAGCGCGTAGAAAGAAGAGAATTGGCCCAGGACTAACCAGGCACTGAGCCCAATGGCAGCTGGAACGACTTGGAAGCGGAAGTAGGAGCCGAGGAAGGCAAAGTAGAAGGCAACGTTCTCACCAAACTTGTCGCGGATATCGTCCAGGTCGTCTTGATCCAGCATGTACTTACTGCTCCATTTCTTAATCCAGGCCTTGTTGAAAGCATGGTTATGTAGTGGGAAGACGGAGTGGACGTGCTTCCACTTGGCTTTGGTAGGGGTGATTCCAGCGCCGCCTTCGTTCTTCGGCTTAATTATCATGAGATAGATGAGGCGCAGGCGTTCAGCCTCGGTGACAGGTTCGTCCTGGAGGGCCTTGGCGACATCGCTATCGGGGGTGGAGGCACGGACACCGTGAAGCCAGTCTTGGAGGCGAGCACGGTAGACTTGCTGGGCGAGGAGGTCCGGCGAAGCCATCTTGACTAGAATGAGGAGGGAGTCTTGTTCACCATGGCGGACTTCGGTGGCGAGGCCAATGGAGGTGAGAGCTTCGATGAGCTGGACGAATCCGGCCTCGGCTTCGGTACGTTCTGTTGGAGTTTATGTGATCAGCGAAGAGGTTCGATGTTCAAACTGGAAAGGGCAGCTGGAGCTGACCTGCGGGCGGCACTTTGTAGTGGACTACGAAGTCGACACTAGGAGATCAGATTCGTTAGCATTTCGATATTATGTGCACATCTCCTTGGATGTTTAGATCCGGGCGAGCAAGAGACGAACCCAAAGTTGCCCTCATTGGGGGCGTCGTTTAGGGGGCTGGGCATGACTGGCTGGCTGGCGTGAGGTTGAGGTTCACGAGATCAGCGACCAACGACGGAGGAGACGATGGGCGCGGAGGGAGTAAGAGCGAAGGCGAAGGTGAAAGAAGGAGAACTGGGTTATGGCGGTTTTCTGGCCGTGGCGGCACCAGGGAAACAGGAATTCCAGCACACTGCGACTGCACTGCGACGCCAAAGTTGATGACGACTTCGACAAAGCTTGGCAGACAAGTTGGAGAAAACAAGCGCTCGATCGATGTGGTGTGGAGGGAGGGAGGGCAGAGAGTGGAGAGGGGAGAAGATTCGGGACGACGTCACTCGTCGATCCTTTAGGTGCGTTTACTGCGTTAGGGGGAACCCCGCAGCAGCTTCAGCTGTCGTCTCCCTTGCAGCCCCACTGTAGCTTTGCTTCACTTCAGCTGGGCTAGGAATGGACGAAAGGTTCAGGATCTAGACCCCTAGGTGGCCTTTTGAACGTCTCGTACGATATAAATGTTAGTCTCATAATAAGAAGGGTATGTCTACAAAAATCTTTTATTCCTTGATTATAATCCAAGCCACCTGTCCAACCTCTGCTGGACATTACGGAACGAGGAACACAGTGGAACGATCATTGGTTCGATGGCAGCATAGACAGGTCGACTAACTAGGGGCCACGGCCACGGCCAGTTGAACAGGAAGCACAGTTCTCCCTGACCCGATCCTGTACAGCATAGATAAGTACATTAATTACTTCCTACTATTTGGACGTTCAACCGCTACATTGCCGCTGCTGTAGATCGGGGAAGCCTGAATAGGCGGGGTGCTGTGGGTGGTCAAAGCTCCCTAATTAGCGAACAACAGATTCGCTTGCCAACGTCACTCGACTCGATTCTCACTTCGTGTCAACACCAGCACCGTCTCGTCATCGTCATCATCACCCAACAGCCTTACCCTTTTAACTCGGCGACTTACACGCACCAGGTCTTCTCACACTATTTTTTTTTTACGTTACAATACCCCCCCATGGGCCTCCTTACTTGGCTTGGCCTCCGGCGGCGCAACCATTGGGAGCCCTTGACCCTCGTCGACCACCTCCTCTCCTCGCCGCTCACCTTCCTCGCCATCCAGTTCTACCACATCGTCCTGCTCCTCCGCGGTCGCCCCTTCAGCCCGCCCCGCGGCAAAACCCCTATCCGTGTCGTCTGCATCTCTGATACCCACGATCAGACTGTCTCCGTGCCTCCTGGTGACATCCTCATTCATGCCGGCGACCTCAGGTGGGCTTCGTTTTTTTTATAAACTACTGCAGCATCCGTCTAAGTTAACTTGTAATAGCAACGCCGGTACCGTTGCCGACCTCGATGCCCAACTCAATTGGTTGCGATCTCAACCTCACCCGGTCAAAATTGTCGTCGCCGGGAATCACGACAGTTGGTTCGACCCGACCAGCCGCCGCGTTGATGACAATGGAGCCCCAGATTTGACGGGCATCGATTATCTTCAGAGCTCTATGACCGTGCGTGAGATCAACGGGCGCAAAATCCATATCTTTGGTGTTCCGGACATTCCAAAGATTGGGAAAAGCGACTTTGCGTGAGTAAACCAGGACAGAGACAACGTGTCGCCGACATGAACTGATTCCAGCTCCTTTCACACAGCTTCCAATACACTGAAGCTACCCAGCCATGGTTGAGCAAGATCCCTCTTGAGACAGACATTCTCATCACCCATTGTCCTCCGGTGAGACTCTCCCCACCAATCCTCTAACTCTCCACCTGCGGCCTCCCACTGACGCTCCCCAGTTACACCACCGCGATCTTGGTCTCGGCTGCCGCCACCTCTTACGTGAGATCTGGCGTGTCAAGCCCCGACTCCACGTCTTCGGCCATGTTCATTGGGCATATGGCAAGGAGTCTGCCTTCTTCGATGACTTCCAGGAAGCCTATGAGCGCCTACTTTCCCGGCCCCGCCGTGGTCTCATCTGGGATTTTGTGCCCAACAAGACCTGGGTCGACATCCTCCGCCTCGCCTACCACGGTGTCCACAGCGTCCTATGGAAGTGGCTCATGTCCGGGCCTGGCAGTAACCAGGGTAGCGTGATGGTGAATGCAGCCCAGATGTACGGAAATTCAGGTAAAGTTGTCAGTCGAGCCGTCGTCGTTGACATATAAACATTAAAATACCATGTTTCTCATTTTAACGCCACTTTATTCCCCAAGCCATGATATTCATCTCTCGTGACAAAAATAAGTTAGTAAACCACCGGCCTGGATAATGCTTTGGTTGGTGTCCTCGGGGACGGGGTCAATCACTCCTCCTTCTCCTCCTCCTTGTTGATGGAGGAACCCAGAGAGAACACCGGCGATCGAGGCTGGGGTCCGGGAGTGGTCCATGCATTGCCATTCACATGTGTGAACATATAAGACTGATGCGTTAGTCGGTATCACTTGAGAGTGATGAGAGAAACAAAGAGGCAAGGTGTGGTCGGCAGTTTGACCTGCCCTAGGCATATAATGTTATTTCCAGTTGTATATTCGCACCTGAGGCACGATCTTAAGAGGATATCGCACCCTCCTCAAGTGAAGGCGTTTTATAGAGAAAGTCTTTTATGACAACCTGATAGCATAAAAAAAAGGGGGCACATCCTAGCCAACCCAACGACCGCTTTGATGAAGCGTACATATCATGACAGAGGCTCGGTTTTTATTCCCCAGCCCAAACTGAGAATACACTGACGCCGTGAATCGACACCATGAGGAGGCTCGGCCGGTGATAACCACTGACGACCACGAAGATGACATCAGACGCCGTCCAGATAAAATTCCGATGATAAGATATAATGCGTCAGAACTAAGACCTTAACCACCCTCAGGCATATATACAGCACCCAGCGTAGGTGTCTCTACTTAATGGGTAGCGCAATCGTATGTAAGGCGACGGAATACTGTAAGAATAACAAAAGTAGATTCACGGTGGTCATTCAAAAGCCAAGAGTATTGCTATTCGCACGCGTAAAACACCTGGTAACGGCTAGCATTTTTCCAAGCTGTTCGTTGGAAGAGCCGTGCAAAGAAGAATCACCTGCACTGTATGCACTGTGCACCAGCAATCACTTTTCCAGGCTCTTTGTTGATAGTACCGTGTGCAAACGTCCTTATCCGCACTCATTTAACTGTGCACCCTCAATCATACTCACCAAGCTTGCCGTGAACATCAAGCGGAAGGTCATGAGGCCGGAACCTCCGATATTTACGACATCGAAAATTCACCCTCGAAGCCCGGCACTCGTTTACGACCTCTCCAGATGGCGTGATGAGGTTTGAATAAGATTCCTTGTTTAGCTGCCTAAACCCTACAATCTTCTTACCTACTGCTCAAGGGGAGCATCCGAAGTGCTGCCTGGTTTGTAACGACATAAGCACAACACCCACCGGGCCACCATCTCAAAGCTCCATCCACATCTCTGAGCCTCTCGAACCGACTGACGCAGGCCTTTCGCTCATCATGGATGCCCCAGAGGGAGACTTCGACATCAAATTGCAGAAGATCTCAGCAGATCTTCTCGGCGACTTTGACCGCTCCCTCCACAATTTCCTCTGGAGACCCGACGGCCATGGAGGCTCGCGGGTTCGCTCGCGAGTCCGTGCCAAGGAGACGTTCCGCTTGACTTCGGCTGTATGTCTAGGTCTCCTTCTATGTGGCCTTGTGTGTGCATACTGACGCCTTTCAAGCTTCTCGACCCTTTCCAGGAACTCCCGCAGTTGCTGGACCCGTATCTGCCTAAGTGGATTCCCCTATTGGCCGAGGCGTTTCTGAAGCATCTGCAAACACGGCACCGCGAGAAGACGTTGTCGTCCCGCTCCAAGCTGCTAGTGTCTGTTGAGTTTGCCATCTGCAAGATCTTGTACACATTCTGCAAGATTCGAGGAGAGAAGGTCATCGTACGCTTTCTTAATGTTGAAACTAAGTATCTTGAGCTGCTCCTTCTGGCTATCGAGGAATCGGAACAACCCTCGGACGATGAAGAGTCTCTGGCGAAGTGGACGTGGGAAGAGCGCTATGTCGTCCTGCTCTGGCTCTCCCATTTACTCCTGGCACCTTTCGACCTCTCCACCATCTCATCTGTGGACTTGCAAGATGTGACCACGCCAGAAATCCCGGGCTTGAAGTGGCCAGATAACCTCCCCGCCATCACTGTCAGGATGATTCCCCTTGCTATCAAATACATTGGTACTGCTGGGAAGGAGAGAGATGCGGCTAAGGCCCTCTTGGTGAGGATGGCAACGCGACGAGACATGCAGCAGCTCGGGGTGCTGGAAAGCCTTGTGCACTGGACTTTGGCCTCACTCCGACCGCAGAAGGACACGCCCCCGCAGTCGACTTATTTCTATCTTGGAGTCCTCTCCTTTCTCGCCGGTGTGCTACGGTCATCGTCGGATACCTCCGATATGAACGCCTATCTGCCATCAATCTTCTACTCCGTTCACGCCATTACGGCAAATGAGAGTGAACTCTCGACAACCATCGTATCATTTGCCTTGGCAAGGAAGATGATCCTGAAGGTCATCCGAACCGTCGTTGTTCTGCTCTTACGACAGACACCACGCGATATGGTCAGCACAGAGCTCACGGAAACCGCCATCGGCTACCTCTTGGACAGTGTTGCCGACAATGACACACCGGTTCGCTTTGCGGCTAGCAAAGCATTGAGCATCATTGCTTTGAAGTTGGATCCTGACATGGCTTCTCAAGTTGTCGAGGCGGTCCTCGAGGCCATCAATCGAAACGTCCTCTGGACCAAAACGACTGCAGCCAAGCCTGTCAGAGACCTATCGGCTGTAAACAACCTTGAGTGGCACGGACTGATGCTGACTTTGTCGCATTTGCTTTACCGGCGATCCCCTCCTGCTGATCAACTATCAGATATCGTCCATGCTCTTCTGCTGGGCTTATCATTTGAGCAGCGAAGCATGTCCGGTGGTAGTGTCGGAGCTAATGTGCGTGATGCGGCCTGTTTTGGTATCTGGGCACTTGCTCGTCGATACGCGACCCATGAACTCCTAGCCGTTGCCACGCACTCTGTATTCGCAGCCAAAGCACACGCATCTGCCAGTTCCATCCTGCAGGTCCTAGGGACGGAGCTCGTCGTCACCGCCTCCTTAGATCCCGCTGGGAACATCAGACGAGGTGCATCCGCCGCCCTGCAAGAACTTGTCGGACGACACCCTGATACAGTTGAAGAGGGAATCTGGGTCGTCCAGGCTGTTGACTACCACGCTGTCGCCAGACGATCAAGGGCCATTGAGGAAGTAGCCATGGGAGTAACGAAGCTGTCTAGCCAATACGGCGAGGCCATCATGGACACCATCCTCGGATGGAGAGGCATTGGCGACCTCGATGCGCCTTCAAGACGTGTAAGCGGCGCTGCTTTCGGTGTTCTTCAGATTTCTGATCTCAAGTCTGAGGACCATCTCGCCCGCTTCACCGCTTCAATTGAGCTACTGGAAACTCACCTGAAGACGCTTCAAGTTCGCCAAGTCGAAGAACGACACGGGTTACTGTTGTGCTTAGCATCGACTCTCGACAATTTTCCTTTACTGGTCAACAGCGGAGCCAACTTTGAGCTGTCCCTGATCAACCAGATCCTTGCATCGGCATCTGCCATTCTAGAAGACCTGCAGTCGAAGGCCTATCGGCGGACGGAGTTGCTTGCGGAGGCGGCGAGTCGACTTGTTGTCTCGTTGCTGCCGATTCTCCAAGTTGCAATAATTGGTGTAGCTTCAGGACAAGCCCTCCATACCGGCCATGAACTTCTCTCCCTTGAGAACGAATCTGGTTACTTGGGTCTGGTATATGCCCTCGAATCATCAAGCAATGCCAACGATCAAGCCTCCCAGTTTATTTCCTCCTTGCGGTCCATCATTCCATCATGGCTCAACAGGAACGAAGTAGAAACCATTGAACCCGCCGCAGAAGCAGCCCTGACGCTCTTGATATTCTCCCAGCCCAACGACCGGAAGACTACGCTTACAAACTGGGCTGCAATGGTCCAGGACCGACCTTCCAGCCGTGCCGCTGCCCACGGAAACGGTTACTTCTACGCTCTAACTATTGCGCAGCCGCTTGCCGAGCTGTCCGGCGATGTTGCTTGCAAGGCCATTTTGGACCGGTGGCATTGGGACAATTATATCGACACGAGGGTCGCAATACTGCAGAGCCTCACGCAGAGCCGCATTCTTCACAACAAGCCAATGGAGTTCTTGAGTCTGATTACGGAGAGTCTGAATGACTACACGACCAATGCAAGAGGCGACGTTGGATCGCACGTCCGTGTTCAAGGTCTCCGGGCCGTCAGAGCGCTATGGAACAAGTTAGAAGATGAATCTGGTCGGGGCGAATGGGCGGAAGCATCAGTCCGAACTGTTTTCTTCAGCGTTCTACGTCTTGCTGCAGAGAAGCTTGATCGTGTTCGTCCTGAAGCCCAGGCCGTGGTTGCACTAGTCCTCAAGGAGAGGTATGTAAAGGTTACCGAGTATCTCATGGATGGGTTTACTAACTACGTTCCAGTCACTCAAAGCAATTCCGCGAACTCACATTCTCGTCCAAGAGCTACTTCCAGGCCCTCCTCAATCTCCACTCGCTTGACCATCTGCAGCCCCTGCTCCAGAACCTGGCAACATCGGACCCGGAGGCCTGGATGGCGGAGCTCCTGGCCGGCTTTGTCACATCCGCCGACACTGGCAATGAGGACCTGGTCATCGCCAGCCGGGCCGCGCTGTCAGACTACTGCGAAGCTAGCCACGAGAACCTCGAGATGATCTGCCAAGCGCTGCTTCGGAACCTCAAAACGCGACAGGGCCAGGACAGGGTCCTTGTGCCCACGCTGGAGATCTCGGCGTTCCTCTTCCACGTGGGTCTCTTCCAAAGGAGCACCGTCGACCTCCGCAGCCTGTGCCTGCAGACGCAGAAGGCGGGATACAAGACAGGCAACGTGCGGAAGCTTGAGGCCTGCGTCAAGGTTTACAGTGGCATTGCGTCGATGGAGGGCCAAGAGGGCGCCGAGGCAGGAGTGCAAGAGGCCCGGAAGCGACTGGGAGCGTTGTTCTTCCACCCATGGCCCCGGGTCAGGAGCATGGTGGTCGATGCGCTTTGGGGTCTCTTGGGGGATCGGGAGGATGCCGCGCAGTGCTTGAAAGGTGTCGATTGGGGACTGGCGAAGAAACCGCAGATTAGGGCGGTGGTGGAGGATCTGCGGCTAGGATGACGATAGAGAGCTGCGTCATGCGAGTTGGGAGTTTAGACCAGCAAACTAACTACATGGGAACGGTGTACCAAGCCTTCAAAGGATATGCATTCCTATGCCTGATCAGCAGTTATCCGCCACTGGGACGGAACCAACCGTGCATTGTCCAAACTAGCATGTACCGGTCGTGAGAATCGTGATATCCACCCACGTGCAATGACATTCAGGAGGAGCGAGAGGGCTGTGTCCTCAACAGGAAGGTGAGGAATCGAACCGGTGCTCCATGAACTCCCGCGCCCGCAGTCGAGCCTCGACCAGTCCGATACGTACCATCGTAGCCATCTATCGGACAGGTGGATGCTGTCAGGCTGTCCGAGCATCAAGATTTCGGCGAGGAAAGGTCCGACCGCCGGGACCGGGGAACTGACATCTCCCGGACAGCCCGGGGCGTACTCTGTCGTGTCATGTCGGGCCGGGTAATGGCTTGCTGGCGAGATCGGGGCAGGTGAAGCCTATCCAGCTGGTCAACTTGTTTATCTGGAAGCATGGACGGACTAGCTCTTGGCCGGTGGGCGTTAATGTCGATTTGAGTTCAGTAGGGTCCGTCCAGCCCAGCCCAGCCCCCCGCTTGTCGACTGGTGCCCCCCTGAATCATCATTACCCTCAAGAAATAAGCAGTTGACACACTGATTGTGGCCATCAAGCTGGAGTCGCCGAATGGGGAACAAGGTTTGATTGACTTGCAGCCCAATGGCTCACGAGTCGTGCCGGTGATGGATGGTGTTACGGCCAAGGGGCACCAGTCATGCACCCACCCAGCAGTGTCAAACAGGTGTGGGGGAGACGCCGTGGCTGGGGTAGGTTTCGGTCTAGAAGGCTTCTAGATGTGGTTGCTATCTGTCGAGGACAGATGTAGTTGGAAGTTGGCCACTAACACAGGGCCATTTCCCCAAGTCTCATGTGAAAACTCTAAACAGTTCATGGTTATTGACGGTATAACTAACAGGCAAGACGCTTGGAGGGCAAAGATGGAGGGTAACGATTGGATGAAGCCCTCCCATCGAGGCTAATGTAAGTTGGATCTGGTTCTTGTCTTGGATCATTTTAGTCATTGAATATTCGGAGCGAAGAGCCCGCCCAGTGCCCAGGCAAGATCGCCCTGGTTAGAGAGCGGCTATTACTAATTAGCAAAGCAGCCCAACGGATGTCGATATGCCGGCATGAAAGCGGAAGCTAATCACTGCAGGTGAGAAAGAAACTGGGGAAGCAGTGGAAAGCCTGGGAGAAACAGGGGAGGCAGAGGGCCAGGTTAGATCCAATCAGCACGGGTTGGCAGCAAGGCCTGTGCAGAACAAGAAGCGGTCTCTAGGCGGCTTTTGTCGATGCGGCACGGATCATCACGGGGCATGCACCTGCGTGGTAGGTCATGGCTCACTGTCATGCCTCGGCTGACGCCAAGAGAAGGCCCAACCACGGTGACGTGGGCAAACGAATAGAGGGAAACAGAGAGTACACAAAAATGGATCTTGTTTGTGCTCGTTGATGTATTCCGTTGGTAGAAAGGGAAAGGGCAACAAGGTGTCTGGACTTGAACCATTGCAGTCCGTTGGGATTTTGAAGAGAGAGGGATGTGGTTAGCCGCGATGGTGATCTTCAGAGCCCTAGAGAGCTGTCAAGGGATCATCCCGGTGGTTGGTGAGTGACCGACCAGTGTAAATGCGCGGATCTAACCTTGACAGCCGTGACGACTCTGGCGAGGTTGTGACGAGCATCAAGGAATGGCTTAGCGAACACGACGCGATGGTGCACGAGGCTAGTGAAGGAGTCTTGGCAGAGGGATGGTGCGCTTCGCCTGGCCGTCATAGCCGCCAGATGCTCTCACCACCTTGAAGACGAAGACCTCCTGGAGGAATTTAGCAGTAGGGTTCTAGGGGAACCCCTACGCGAGATGGTTGGGCGCCGTCTTGGCTGTCATGAGTTCCGGATCGCCTCTGTGCTCTTGCTGGAGCACGATGGGCACGCAAGGACAATGCAGGCGATCATGCGGCCGGCATTCCAAATTCAAACCATTTGCCCATGGCATCATGTCGTATCCCACGCTTGACGGCTATCGCGTCTGGGCGGGGGCAAGCCCACAGTAGCAGAGAGAGATAAGGCATAGGAGTGGGGAGGTGGAATAATGGAGATGTGCGGATGTGGCTGCTGATAAGGCCCTGGACAAACTGGGTCGTTCGAGGCGGTGGAGGGTCCCGAGGGGTTGGACGTCACTCAAGAGTCATGGCGAACGAATGCAGTAATTAACGAGTCCCGATAAGCAGGCAAGGTTGAGGATCGAGGAGAGGAGCCCATTCGACAAGTCGCATCTGGGGCAAACGGGGGGAAGGCAATTGGCAGGTTGTGGGTTTGTTGAAGTGAGGGTGGACTTGGTGGTGGACCAGCAGGCTTGTGCCATGGGCTCGGGACGGTGGATACCTCAGGTACGCAGCGTTTTGTCTAAGGCTCAAGCGCTGTGGACACTTCACTGAGCGGATAGCACTGAAGTGGACCACAGCCGAGGACCTTCTGCGACGCAGAGGGACCGAACAAGGCAAGCGCTCCCGACCCTGCAACTGCCTCCGCAGAAGTGCAATGGATCGCAGATTACGGAGTAGGACTGCACCTACTGTACAGTACGCAGTAGATGACGGCAGGAGCAACTCCAGGCAGCCGCATAACTCAATATCGTGGTAGCACCTCGACATCGCGGTCGTCATCCTTTCGTATTTGGTCGATGCTTGGCTGCATTGGACCGTTAGTAATCTGTGCCACATGCGAAGTACGAATACATCCATCCAGCCGACAACCTCCATGCCAACACCCTCCAGTAGATCCGTCCCAGCAGGACGGACGACGAGGGGCACGGGACAAGGGAGCTGAGCAGGAGCGGCCACTAGGAAGACTACGCGGGCCCAGCCCTGACGACTGCAACGTCCGGACAGACGAGTTGCTCGATCGAGTGGCCAGGGCGTTGACGGGGGGTTCGAAACTCGACGTCGAGCGCCGACATTCTCAAGCAGCCACCAGCGCTAGGGAAGAGCAAAAAAGGGCTGCCTGTTGGGATCACCACCCTGAACTGGCTAGGGAGTACGACATTGTCGCGTGATGTCGTGGTGACCAGCGGTGCAGGGATCCCTGATGGACGTTGGACCTGGGGAGAAAGGGCGCTTCAGATTGAGCGCGGTGGCTGCAGACTGCACAATTCTGCACCCGAGGAGTACAAACTGCAAACTGCAAAGTCCAACAGAGCGTTGCGTGGGTGTGGCTCCTCGTAGGGTCCAGGGGAGCCCTGGAAAAGCCCTTTGTCCCAGCCATCCAAGCCATCGAACCAGCAGAGCATGCATGTACCTCTCCACTCACATTGATCCTCAACCCATCTTCCACTTTCGACCACCGACAAGACGAGGGTCAAGCATCATGAGGCCTTGGCACTAATCACGGAGTATAGAGCCTTCTGTATCCGTAGAGTTACCGCCTGCCAAAGAGCCAATGCTGGCAATGCCAAACTTCGGTGCCGGGTGCCATTACCGATGCCGGGTCGGTAGCTCTTGCTGAGCTTGGAGATGGTTCATGGCAAGCTGCTTGAGACAACGGCACTTGTCCAGCCTTCTTTGGAAGGATCCCTGACTCGGTGATTCGGTGAACGAACTCGTACTGGTACTAATGCAGTAGGATACTGATCCCACATCGGCAGGCTTCAGTACGCCGTCGCAGTTGTGAGACGGCTCTGTTGGACGACCAACAGCAAGGCCAAGAAGAAGAAGAAAACCGTCACCGCCATCGTCACCTCGCCTTTCCACTGACACAGAACAGCTGGCGTTTCTCGTTGTTGCCCGTCTCGACTAAATACAGCCAGCCATGGCCAAGCTATCTCCGCTCCTCTGTCGTTTGCTACAAGAGCGCCTCTATTGGTGTTTGGGTAGACTAGACCCCTCGCGAGAACCCCGTATGTGAACGTTTTCTATGGCATCGTGGGCAAACATCCCAATCACCAATTTTCATCTTGCAAGGCAAAGACGCCACCAATCGCACTCCTCTGGTGCGTCCCCTGGTCGAGCCCAGAAAAAGTCTCGCGCCCGTTGAAAGCCTCGAGTTGGCCAATCCCAAGCGTCTGAAAACCTCACCCTGGACACTGCTATCTCTCGGCATCAGGGAATGGATTATGGAACCACGACAAGCCCACTCAATTAAAGTACTGCAGGAAAAGGATCTGACTGGGAGTACATCAGTCGGTACAACAGTGCAAGTGGCCCCCCTCACTCGCCGAATGTGCGACGTCGAGGTACTGATGCGACCGATTTAGCGTACCCCAGGCCAAGGGCTCCGCCTTCACATCGTGCCCTAGGCGGACTGGCTTGCCCTCTCGCCTGCGCCCAGAGGCAGAGGCAGAGAAGAGCGAGGCAGACTACGGAGCAAAATGTGCCCCGGCGACGTGCTTGGGCAGACAGTCCCTTGTTGGCTCCAATACTTCAGCTCCAGTTCTGGTTATGGTCTCATGGAATTCATCGTGTCTGCTCCACTGGGCTGCGTTGCCGCCAGGTGTCTGACCACTGTCCCTCCATCTGTCGGTTTCGCGATTTGATGGTGACGCTTGTCTTGGTTCACCCACCCACCCAC
>JABSTB010000656.1:0-43000 GCA_013756995.1 Neonectria neomacrospora | reverse complement strand
CGTATTGCTAAATAGAACACGTTGCTCATCCCTGCCATCATTAACTAAATCTACAACTGCAGGGTTGTTGCTTAGGAAGGAACTGAGATTTCCCTCTCTTTCGGGCTTCCACCCTTTGCCGTGAGCAACCTTTGACCAGGTTTCCAAGTCGGGTGTCTTCTACACTCGAGCTCCTCGGTATGACGGTGTACGCTGGAGCACATATATGTGCTTTGCCTACCATGCAAGGATTGGAAAGACTTGAATTGCGGTTGCGCCAGTGCCGATGATGCCGACGGCCTTGTCCCTGAGGTTCACCAAGGCAGGGTCCTCCTGTGAGCTGCCAGTATGGGTGTAGCCCCGTCGAGCAGTGTGAAAAACGTGTTTGTTCTTCGAAGTTCGTCAAATCCCGGAAGGATGGCACCTTGGGGCTAAACAACGCCTGAAGATGGTTGAGAGCCGCTATTCTCTCTGAGTGTTGCCGAATTTCGCGGCCTGGACAATACTCGTGTGACGGTATGTAGCCTGTCTCCTCCAGCAGCTGGAGAGAGCAGTAGCTTCCACATCACACATGAGGCCAGGGTAGCGATTCCAATACCATTTACCTCCTTATCTTCTAGTCGTATCAACGATTTGAATATCAGTGGAATAAAAGCCGGCCTCAATGAGTCGATGGGCATAGATCCCGATACGTCCTCCGCCAATGATGAGAAACTCGATCAGATCGCCATCTTTGAGGCATGGTTCCTCAGCGGCAAGGGCTTCGTAATCGACCCATTGGTCAAGTCCAAGGTCCTTCAAGTACGCAGATGAAGGAACACTTGTGTACTGAAGAACAACGTCAGGACGAAGCCGCTTACATATGCGTTGCTTGACAAATCGAAACGTTAAGAAATTTCTCTAGTTAATATAGATAAATCACCTCTCACCCCTCAAGATATATCAAGTTGGTTCGCGTTCACTTACTTCTGGTTCAACTGCTCCCATCCCTACTCCGTACTTCTCTCCGAAACCACTTGACAATAACTTCTTGAGCTGGCTGACTGCTATAGCTTCGTTGTCTTTTGAAGTTGTTCTATCTAATGCAACGCTCGATTTGCACCCCTTCACCACTCATGTGCCTGGAAAGGATGTGAAGTCCTTCCAGACTTTGCTCGGGCTATCGAAGTTGGGACCAGAGACTTACAAAAATGTAAAGAATCCTGTGGAGTTTGGAATGCAGCGAAAGTGGTTGAAACACGCCCAGGACACATGGCGACATGATTACGACTGATATGGACAAGCTTTTGCTCTTCTTTTGTCCAAATGGCAATTGCAAAGGCAGCGTTTGGCATTGAGCTAGATTGACCATAGTGCAAGAGAAAAACCGAGAACAGAATTGACTCGTTTCCGAATTTCATCACGCCAATCGAGTATGAGAGCGATGTGTTTCCAGTACATTTCATTGCCCTGTTTTCTCAAACCCTCATGCCGTACCAGTACTTTTACTTCACGGCTGGCTTGGTATGCTCTGCTTACTACGAAGTCGTGAATCTTGATGCCAATTTATTCATTCCGGTGAGCTTCTTGGAAATCCTAGGTGTTCTGAACATCTACAGGGAATGTTTCACCGCAGCAGCCCTCCCTTACCACCTCATTGTTCCCTCTCTTCCCGGTTAGGGATTCTCATCTGGTCCTCCTCTGGATAGAAACTTTCAACTGAAGGATCAGGCTCAGATACTGGACTATTTTATGCTGGGACTAGGCTTCTCTAGTTAATACATAGCACAAGGCGGTGATAGTGGAAGCTTCCTAAGTCGAATGCTAGGAGCGACATCCGATCACTGCAAAGCAGTCCGTAAGCAGCCAAGCTCTAGCCCACAACCTAACGCTAATTTGTATGACAGTGAAGTTTTGCTCCATGTTGCCTCCTGGAAGCTTCGATGAAGAAGCTAAGCACTGCTGACCTTAACGGTCTGCGCCGTTCTACGCAGCTCACCAGCCATGGAACCGCATACGCAGCTTTGCACAATACTCAATCAGCGAATACTGGATTGGATCTTTCTACAAATCCCCTTGCGCTTTTAAGCTGGATTGGCCAGAAGTACCTGGAAATGAGTGAAATACCCCCGTCCCTGAACCGCATCCTCGATGCCGTTCCCGCACTACGTCTTTCCCTACAGAAATTCCGGATCCCCCCAATAACCTATATGGCACATATAGATACTTCTTAAACGTGCCCTTGGGATACTCCTATTCCCCCAAGGAGAACCGGCGACCACTCAACTTCGTCTAGGCAAGAAATATCGCTCCCGCCGAACTTTGCTCCGTCACTTTGTATATCCAAGCCCTCAACCTTTGATCTCGAGCATGCGTAAGAGCATGCATCACATCAGTCTTCACCTACAGTATTACTATCTACTGTCTAAAATTCATCACGTGAGTGGCAGTTGTAAATCACTCAAGCACCATGGTACTAAACAGGCCAGTGAAGCAGCTTGGTAAGCCATCGCTTCTCTAAAACCCGAAGTGCAGTAGGGCCATCTTAGCATCTAACTTGTTCTCAAAGCACTCCGTCTTCTACCTAATATCGGCCCTCATGGTCTTGTTTTTCAACATTCTCAGGGATCCGCTGCATGGGCAGCGACGAATAATCTGGGGATTACCAAATTATCCTGAGATGTTATTAAGAGCATACCTGGAAGTAGATTCAGACCCCAAGATACCAACAGTTTGGGTAGACTGGGTAAGTTAATTGCTGAGCCGGGCTGGACTGGGCAGTGCGCAATTGGAAAGTCGGAAAGGAAATAATCTCACAAGCTTGGATTACCACGAAGGGGCTATTAGTTCCTCTGGTTCATTTATAAGTAAAGCAATGTAATCAATATTCTCTTCAGAGCCAATGCGGTCCCAATATACAGCCTAGAGGTTGATACTGTCCTGGGATGTTCACCGCTCAGATCGCTATAAGTATGGTCAACCCTCTATCATCATCCCAGCTTGTACACGCGACCTTACTTCATGAACAAAACGCGACAGCTTCAGGTCTCAATATCTATAAGTTCCTTTACCGATAAAAGGCATGGCAGCCGGTTTCAGGTGAAGTTCTTGCTGCATCTCAAAGGTCTCAACTCTATGAGTTTATAGTGGAGTTGTATCAATGTACATAGAATATTGGGTAGGATGTTTAGTCGTCGCCATTCGATTAGGCGTATGGGGTATGATCAAATTTACCACGACTACATGCTTTGTATCCACGCGTAGAGAATGCTTTGACATATTTCTTGTTTGATTCCGCTCTCCAAACAACCTGGACATTTGCTATATACCGCCACTAAAGCGTGTATGTAACCGTAACCACCTTATTCTTTTAATAGGTCAAAGATGTCTGGACTCCAAACCAGACCAATAAAAACAGGTAGTGTCACCTTCAATTTGCCAGTCCTTTAAGCGATGTTGAGAAACACAGTAGAGTTGTCATGCTCTCTTCTCGATACGCCCTCGTCGCATCGTATGATCATGAGATCAAGGCAAACTGACAGACCCCGCAGAAAAAAGAGTGCTCATGTCTTGGCCACCAAGCTGCGCATGCTTGCATACGGCAAACACGTGTTGTATCTAAGGAGATTGGCTCAACCCCTGCGACGTGCGGAGTCAAGAAACCGCCAAGTCTTAGAACCCTTGCAAGATATTCAGCAACCGAGGAATCTCTTCTCCAAGGAACTCCTCCCCGTCCCCCCTCCCTCGTCCGCTATTATTTTTCATCCTGCTACCTTCTACGGAATCCATTTCTGTGATCGTGAGAATACGACATGCCGTCTCCAAAACCAAGCGCCTCGCCCACGGGTCAGTCGCCGAAAAGCCGGTCATCAAGAGGACAGTCGCCGACCGGGGCGGACGAGCCAGCCACCGAGGTTATTGAAGTCGTAAGACATCCAAATAGCCCATCTACCATTTGATTTGCTGTATACTCATAGTTTGTTACAGGATGCAGATGACGGTGATTCGTCTTATCCCGAATCGTAAGACGAGGTATCATCTTCAAGGGATTCCACTAAAAAACTATGCATAGAACTCGTGTGAGCGACACTAGCTCGTTGAGATCATCCATTTTAAACTATAAGTGGGAGAATGGGCGTCGCTACCACTCATACCAAGACGGAGCATACTGGTAAGTACTCGAGCTTACCTTGCTGCGTAGACCGGACGCAGTGTGACCAACCATCTGACATCGCAAACAGGGGCCCCAACGATGAGCAGCAGCAAGAGGCAGAGGATCTAGTGTAATCAGTCACCGTCTAGGTTCTCAAAATCGCTTACGATTTCTGATCATGCCCTTAGAAACGAAATGTTCCGCATCATCCTTGACGGTAAGCTTTACGAGGCCCCTATCCGGGATGACGTGCAAGTATGCTCCCTACCATTGATCTTGAATCTGTGCAGTAATTTCGCTAACCAGGAATTAGAGCGTGCTGGACATTGGCTGCGGCACGGGCGTTTGGGCCATGTAAGCTTGGTTATCCTACGTTCTTGCTTTTGGTCGTACTGACTCTTTGCAGTGATTTTGCAGACGAGCATGCATCTGCCGAAGTCATAGGCGTTGATCTTTCGCCCATTCAGCCTGGATTTGTTCCGCCAAATTGTCGCTTCGAAGTTGACGATGTCAACGAACATTGGACCTATCCAGAGGCAAATTTTGACTTTGTCCACGTCCGAGCAATGACAGGATGTGTCCCAGACTGGGTTGAGTTCCACAAGAAGGCCTTGCGGTAAGGACTTTATCACATCGAATGTCGAATTCGCTCATCGCAAATAAATAATGACACGTTCCAGTCATCTCAAACCCGGAGGCTGGGTTCAACAAATGGAAATGTCTTGTGTCGCAAGGTCAGACGACGAAACCATCAAGCCAGACTCTCCACTGGTCACCTGGATAGACGTGTTCGAGAAGATGGGCAAGGTACTTGGCAAGACATTCTTTGCATGTGAGAAGGCGGGCGATGCGGTTAAAGATGCCGGTTTTGTCAACGTCCACGAGCGTCGGATCAAGCTCCCCATTGGCACGTGGCCCAAGGATAAGCAGTTAAAGCACTGGGGAGCATGGAACAGGCAATTCCTTGTGCAAGGTCTAGAGGGCTTCTCGATTCGTGGACTGACTGATATGCTCGGGGTAAGTTCAGTTTCTTGGGGGGAACTACACAGAAGCACAGAAATTCCAAGGCATCGTGCTAATAAATCAATAGTGGTCATACGAAGAAGCGCAAGTGTTTCTTGCCCGAATGCGAAAGGAGCTACTGGACCCCAATGTTCATTCTTACATTGATTTGTACGTATCAACCCCCTTTCTATCATGTAGTCATTGGGACGATAGCTACTTACAATAGCCCAGGTGTGTCGTTTATGGCCAGAAGCCTGAGAGCCAGATTGCCTAATTCCTTGTGTCAAAACAATTGCTTTGCTTGTTGCCGGAAACATGCTTGTGGCCTGAACAGTAATTTCAAAGTCACCTACGGATATTGCCACTCTACTACAGGGAATAAAGCAAGCTGACGCCCCCAAATCATCATCATCGTCCCGAAACGCGCTGCCAATGGGTGAGGGCGACGGCGTCTGTAGGAACTCCGCTTTTATTAGCCAGGCGCCACCCATTTCCGCTGTGCTGAGTTTTACAGCAGCATCGGCTCCGGACTGGAGATGCAGGGGTCCAGTACCAAACCGAAGTTCCGCGGCAAGAAATTAGAAGGGCGGATTGCGTACGGAGTGCGGATACGCTCTGTAGCATGATGGGTACCAGTATATCCGTAACAGCAGCAGAGGTATTATGAATGGAAGGTGACATTTCAGCCTAAAGCGACTGCCGCAGGAGCTCTCTGCAACGATAAAACAGAGTGATCAACCACACCACAGTGAATGCAGGGAGGGCGGCGTGTCGACTGATATGTACTAGCGCTGACAGTCTGACCTCAAAGCACTCGTACTGTTGGTGGGATATGTGAGCCGGCCCCCAGTCCGATCCTACGCTTACCTAGATCCGTACCTGTTATTAATATCAAACCAAAGTTCCTCACACTCATTCACCTCCAAAATCCTGGCAGCGCCCAGGTTCACAAGAACTGAGCCTGGTCAATTGTCGTGATCCCTGCCATGGGCGAGAATCTTTCGCCCAACTGGGCTGACTATGCCGGCCTGGGGACTGGCCACGGATATCGGCTGGAGGGACACCTTCCTGCGCCCACAAAAGCCTCAGCCTCCCCCTGCAGCTGACATCCTCTTCCCTCCTCAATGATAGATAGACAATACGGATCCCTTAGTTGGATAAGCTTGGGGCCGTCCCCTCACGATCCTAATCCTTACACATCTCGGGCTGTCTTCTGCCAGGACGAATATCTACCGCTCTGTCCCATATAATGGCCGCCACGGTGAGTCTTTCGACCCATGGCTAGTAGGATTCTGCGACTCCTCCTTGTGCTAACGAATGGATTCCAAGTTTGACCAGTCGCCCGAGGTGTACTCGTCGTCCGATCTTCCCGAGGTCTATCACCAGCCTCACCCTCAGCCTTGGTCTCCCCAGCAAACAGTCGCGTCGACATATGCCTCGACCACCACCGCTCCGAAGCCCGAGGACTCTCAATACTACGATCAGAGCGGTTCGGTCGCCGGCCAAAATGGAACCCCCTACCCGCCCGCTCCTTCCGAAAAGAAGAATAAAAAGATCGTGTGCGGATGCTCGCTAGTGGTGCTGGTGCTGTCGTTAATCATCGCCGCATTGTCTGCTGCGGTTATTGGATTGGCAGCAGGTACTGGCATCTCCGCCAAAAACTACAACAACGCAAACGCGAAGCTGGACGCACTGAGCTCATCGTACTCTTCTCTGCAAAACGCCGCCTCTACCGCGGCCGATGTTACTACTGGTGGTTCTGAGACGGCCACGAGCTCTGCTGCTTCGTCCTCGGAGACAGTCGAAGCGGCGAGGTCCGAGTCGGACATCACCAACGGCTGCTCAGACGCCAAAGATAAGACCACCGGGACATCATACGACTCAAACTGTAAGCGCCGATACCTTCGGCTCAGAATTACCACGACGCATGCTGACCACTCACCCTTAGTCTTCGGCAACACGACGTATACTATGTACTGCAGCAAGAATGCCCCCAACGACCCGCTCTTCTCGCTCTTCACCGCCGACTTCAGCGGTTGCATGGAAGCTTGCACCGCGTGGAACGGATATAACACAACCCAAGAAACTTGCAAGGCCGTTTCCTTTATTCCCGGCTGGGCCAGTGTTCCCTCAGCCGCTACTGCTAACACCCCGGGAGATTGCTACCTGAAGCCGGGCCCTCAGTCCAGGACTAAGCTGGATGACGCAGTCGACTGTCATGCAGCCATAGCAGAGTGATGGAGATATAGCAAGGAGTAGAAAGGAAAGCGAAAGGCTGTGGGTCAGGTGGGTTTTGTTTCAATATTATACATTAGCAACAGTAGGCCGTTTTCAACGGCTCGGAGTTTGACACAGTTCATTGGGATCTCAACCTGTTCCGAAATAATTCAAGAGATATATTAAGCTTCAGCGAGCGCGTCTCTGCGGCCTCCAGCTGCAGATCATGGACGTTCCGTCATGCCACCCCCGCCCAAATTCCGCTAATTAAGCCTTGTCGAAATTGGAATACCCCGTTGGAGCGGTACAGGGAGGCGGAGATGGACCGATATTGAATAAGCATTGCCCCGATCTTAGAACTAGGACTGTTAAATCCGGCATACGCGCACAGGTCTATCCCTGACTCCCGCAGTCTTGGCAGTCTAAACTGCGGAGTGCCGATCCATCTGACTCCACGTTCGGGATAAACCCAAGATGTCTGTCATCTTTCAAGCAGCCTTGGCAGCATCCACCTCTTCGGGGAGCGGGCAGGTAGGAGGTGGCACAACGGGACGGCCCGATACAGTCAGATAGGCCGGTTGAAGAAGACTGCCTTATTAGGCTAGCTTCTTCATACTTTAACATATAGTCGGTAGCCTTATATCCACCCCTAGAAGCGAAGTGTACTTTAACGTTGAGTGAGAAGAGAATCTGTGCCAATCCTTTGCCGACGCCAGTTGATGCATCGGTGAGAATGAAGACCTGTAATATTCAACCGAAAGCCTCTCGTCACCAGCGACGATACGTACCTTATCAGACTGGTCTAATACATCTGCTGCCGTCAATCAAGGCACTGGTGGCCAGAACTGGCTCAACTTCGGAATCAACCTACTAAACAATGCTTCTCGGCCGGCAGTGTGGGCCGCCTCAAACTCCGCCAGGACCATTTCCCAAGGTTCACGAATTATAATTAACTGCAGGTCCATGCGTTGAATATTGAATCTTCATTAACATTGGATGCATCTGTTCACCTGTCGGATGCCGTTGCTCACGATTATCAGTCTTGTTTTATCCATCACCATCAAAATTCTCATTTTTGGTGCGAGTGGAATGATTAAGAAGCGAAGCTTTCATTCACTGTCTCGCTCGTCCAATCATCTCGAGTGTCATCGCGTTTACGCGTCAGGATCTACCCGCTAATGCATCTCTATTAGGCAAGAATCAGTCTATCTGAGTTGAAGAGCTAGGTGCCTTCATGCTCTCTTTCTATTGATAGTGAAGGGGATGACCTTATTATTAAAATTGTGCGTATCGCAAGAAAGGAGATCGAGCTGTTAGAATAATGAAAAATAGATCCAAGTCCTAGTAGATGTGGATAAAAGACCTGAACAGGGCTTATATAGCTATTGTATTCTCGATTTTGTCCCTTTGAGTAGGTGTGCTAATCAAAGGGTAAGTAAATCTGGGAGACACCAAAATTACTGTCATAAAGCTGTAAGATTTATGAACAATCTCACTTCAGGGTAGTTAGGTCTGTTAAACCATCAAGAGTAAGTCCTGTTTGTTTTCCTCTCCAATGAGGCGAATAGGTTAAAGGCTTAAACGGACACTGAACAGTACGTTCTGGCGGATGACGGCGAGCCTAATCTTGCCGCAAGTGGAGAAGTCGCTTTATGTGTGGTATTTTGCAATCATGGATTCATATTTGTCCCCTTTAGTGTCAGGCGGCTGTCAAATTGGCCGGGGTGCATATGCACATGCTTCACTAAGGCGTATATCCCACAATTCACTATGATACGGTTTCTCAAGGAGATGTTTGTTGCCTGCTGATTTCCCTCTGAATCTAACTAGAAATAACTGAGATTCTATAGCAAGGTAAAATCAGGTCTCACTCAGGTTTCTGTGCGTAAACCACATTCCTATATTAAGTCAGCCCAGTCCACGCCTTTGGAACTTTCATACTCACACTCTCCAGTATCCATGCAACTTTCTATCACTCAGATCTTTCCTAACGTCGACTAGGACGACTTCCAGCTCATCTGGATTCCATCCTAACACTTTCGTAAATAGCGCTAGGCTGAGGCCCTGAACTCCCCCCACTAGGTTCACATTGCCCCATGCTCCTAACCAGTTATTAGCATACTACGATTTAGGAATTGATAATGAATTCGATACCTAGTTCTTTCAGTTTCGGGTCTCGGGGCCAGGAATTCATTGGCCACTTGTAAGGCGCCTCTACGACGTTGATAAATCCAGCCTCCACCAGTTGGTCCTTGTAACGCAAGCCAGAATCAAGGCCGCTGCCCATTTTGGTGGCCGCGTCGTTCATCAGTTTGCTCCACTTAGACACTGCAGAATCTTCTGGCACTGTCCCATCATCGCAAGTCACTGGGTAGATGGGATCCAGCAGCTCTATGTAACCGCCAGGAGAGAGGTTACTAGTAACAGGTGTCAAAACTGAGTTCTCAAGATGAACTTCCGGTATAAATCTTACTCAAAAGATTGCTGGAATAGCTTGAGCCAGTTGCGAATTGATCCTGTCATTGTGCGCATGTAAATGAAGTCGAAGGGTCTGGTATAGGTCCATTCGGCCTCCAGGTCGTCCACGAAGAACGAGGCATTCGGCGGAACACTAATGCAATATCAGGACCAAACATCTGGCACTGGGAAAAGACCTACAATGTCGGCTGGATAGGGCTCAGGTCGACACCAGTGACCTTGCATGCATTAATAAAAGGCTGCCATCTTAACTAGTTCAGAGACTACCTCGGTTTCTGGATGCTCGTCGGCTAATATTGTTAGATCTTGGCTTGCGCACGAAAAGGTGTAGCATACCCATATCGAGCGCCCAGATGCCTGTTCCACATCCTGCATCGAGAACTCGCGTCAGAGGCTTGTCCTTTCCAGCAGGGGAAATGAACAGACGATCACCGAGTGTCAGCAGACACAAGTGATGTTGTTGATCTGTGACATTGTTAGATGCACTGGTCAAGCAATTTCCGGTAGATACTGCACCTAAGCGCTCATTCTCTATCTACATGTGCTAGTCAGCAGACGTTCAATACCAGCGAGTGAATGTCGCACCTCATCATTTGGCAGAACATATGCTGGGAAGAATGATTTGTTAGCTTGATGGCAACTCGTCATGTGACAATATTCTCACATCCTGCCTTGTACGAGTGGTACGTGCGACCATTTTCTTCGCGGTACTTCAGAATGCTCCCTGTGAGAGTCGTGGTCTCGCTGAATGCTGAAATCTAGGATTGACAAATCGGCGTAAGCTTCCCTCTCGTACTCCTGGCGTGAGAACATTCTCCCTTACCTCGTCGAATACAGAGTCATGATCGTCGCGTCCAGGCTAAAATGTTAGGTTTGAAATGAGAAGAGTTGTTCACGCCATTTCACTCACAATGGCTAGGGGATTGGGCGGGCGTTGCTCG
The DNA here is from genome assembly GCA_013756995.1 of Neonectria neomacrospora. NCBI lineage: Eukaryota > Fungi > Ascomycota > Sordariomycetes > Hypocreales > Nectriaceae > Neonectria > Neonectria neomacrospora. The sequence goes on along the minus strand of JABSTB010000656.1, from coordinate 32,248 downwards.
GCGGGTGGACTAGGGCTGGACCTGGGTGAACTCTTAGCCATCACGGATTTCTGCTCAAGCAAGCACGATGGGAAGATGAAAAGAACAAAAGGTCTCGCCCAGAGAAAGAAAAAGGGTTCAAGAGGTGAGAACCCCGCAGAGGGAATTTTAAACAGGAGACATCGCCGCACCTTCCGTCTTTGCCGCACTTTTTCTTAAATGGGTTGCAGAAACCAGGATAAGCGAGTGGCCATCATTCGTGAACCTCGCAAGTATCCTGGTCCCCATACCATGTCGAACAGTTGATGTTTTTTGCAGCGTTGTCGCGTCGCTATTGGATGATGCAGGTGCAGACAAACCAACAGCAGACGGACTGCAGATGCGTTAAGCCTAGATGGTTGCTTCGTGGAATCACCAGAATTAGCTACAATACTCCTTGGTCTTTCGTCTTTTCTCGCCTAAAGATCTGATGTTATCTATTATAGGATGAGTACTAAGTATAAGGCTTTTATAAAATGGAGTTGAGGGTGTAGGTTTGAATTGACTTGTTTGCTCTTCACAACCACTGAAACATAACTTGAGGCATCCGAAATGTGGCGAACGTAGACCGAAACTCTAAGAGCACTCAGTTGTTTCGGATGGACCCGAATCAATGTACCGCGTAGAGTCATAAATAATGTGTAGAGGTTTATTCAAGTATCTTGTTTCAAATCATAAATCAGTCTTCTGTTAGAATATAAAGTATCTATGCGCCTAGTCCAACACTGTTGCTAGAAACGTCCAAGGCGGAGGCACAGCCAGCACCAAGGTCGAAATGACTAAGAGGCAGCTATGTTTAGCAACGAGGACAGCGCTTACCTATCTGAGACATAAGTTTAGCTGAATAATTCTGTATTGTGTGATTGGTGAGATTGGCTCTGATGGGAGGTCAGTGTGAGCAGCTTGCAGGTCAGCATAAGAGGCGAGAACAGCCTGCTCATCACAAGGGCTGACAGTTCTCAGTAATTACCTTGAACAACTAAGCGCAAATCATAATGACCACAGCCAAAGAAACGCCGATTGTTCACTTCCACTGGCTGTACCGCATTTGGTTTACCATCGTCGACCCGATCATCTGCCTCGCCATATGCCGAGGTCCATGGGGACGGAGATGAATTTAGCTCGAAGCCACTGGTTTGGAAACTGCTTGGCTTTATCACATGCAGCCATAGCCCTGTCTTTATCGGCCAAGGTCGACATGGGGAAAATTCGCGGCTCCTGAAACAAGTGGTGTTTCTAGCGGAGAAACCCATGGGTCATCCGCTCCGTGCAATATCTTGGCAACGGTGAAGCGGAGCCCCTGCCCTAGGTTTGCGATGAACTTCCGTCAATCAAATCCACGATGAAAGTTACTATAAGAAGCCAAAATCCCAATAACCTTTTCAAGGGACCATTCACTTTCAACCCACTATCCTCGTTTTATTCTTTCGTTTTGTTTCGACCCATTTGAACCGGATCTTGGGCTGGCCTAAGTGAACTTTCTATTAATTGTATCCCTACCCGTTCACTCTTTACACCAGTCTCACTACTGTTTATCAAGATGCGCTTCCAGTCAGCCTCTATCATCTTGGCGGCGGCATCCGCTGCCTCTGCCCAGTCCGTCGTCGGCACGGCGTACGGATTCGCTACGGGCGTCACGGGTGGTGGCGATGCCACGGCTGCTGCCCCTTCATCCGCCGATGAACTAGCCTCATGGCTGTCGGACGATACTGCGCGTGTGATCCTCATCGACCAGGAGTACGACTTCACCGGCACCACCGCTACCGAAGCTGGATGTGATCGCAAGAGCTGCAGTGTCGACAATGGAGGCCAGCTCTACCTCGGAGACCTCTCTTGCGGCTCCGACGACAATGTCGCCGTCAGCTCGATTACCTACGATACTGCGGGGCCCAGCGCTCTTGCTGTCGGAAGCAACAAGAGTATCCTCAGCAGCAACGGACAAGGTGTGCTAAAGGGCAAGGGTCTGTCGCTCCAGAGCGGCGCCAGCAACGTCATCATCCAGGGTGTTGAGTTCACCGACATCAACCCAGGCATCGTCTGGGGTGGAGATGCTCTCGACTTCCAAGGTGGTAACGACGGAGTCTGGGTGGACCACTGCAAGTTCTCCCTGGTCGGCCGCATGTTCGTTGTCTCTCACTATACCGGCTCCCGATTCACACTCTCCAACAACGACTTCGACGGCACCACGACGACCTCAGCCACCTGCAACGACAACCATTACTGGGGCATGATGTTCATCGCCGACGGCGACCAGGTCACCATGGACAGGAACTACCTCCACGAGATGTCTGGTCGCGCCCCGAAGCTGGGCGCTGACGGCGTGAGCGGCACTTTCCAGGCCACCAACAACTACTTTAGCAACATGCAAGGTCATGCCTTCGACGCGTACGACGGCGTCACGGCAATCCTCGAGGGAAACGTGTTTGAGTCGGTCAACAGCCCCATTACAGAGAGCGGCGCCTCGGTGTCAACCATCTTCAACGCTGCCGATGAGTCTACTGCTAGCTCTTGCGAGTCGTACATTGGCCGCGCGTGTGCGCTGAACAGCGTTGACTCCAACAGTGGCGACTGGCCGTCTCTGTCTGGCACCAGCGCATTGTCAGCCTGGTCGAGCCTGTCCGAGTATCTTGTTGACCCTGTCGCGGCCAGCGAGGTCGCCAGCCTTGTCACCAGCAACGCCGGTCCTGCGAACCTCGGCTCAAGCTCTGGCTCCGAGGAGGAGGAGGATACTTCATCGTCCACCACCACGCCCGTCGCTTCATCTGTCGCCGCTGCCTCTTCATCCACCACTCTTGCAGTCGTGGTTGGAACTCCTGAGCCTCAGGCTGCCGAGAATACTCCAACTTCGGCAACGACCACGGCCAAGGCCGAAGCACCTGCACAGACTGCATCCGGTGGAACCAGTGGAACCGTCCAGCAATGGGGTCAGTGTGGCGGCAGAAACTGGACTGGAGCCACTGAGTGTGCCGCTGGTACCTCGTGTGTTGCTCATAACGAATGGTACTCGCAGTGTGTTAGCTCGGCTACGAGGAGGATGATCAAAGCGCGACGACACATGCACTAACCGTGAGGCTTGGCATCTGAACCGCACCACCAATTTTGTATATTGACTGTAAATATTTTGAACGTTGTGCATACCTTAAAACTAGTACCATCGATCAATCTAGTCGTATAGTATCCAGTAATATTACGCATCCAAGAAGATACCTCTGAAGAAAGTGATTTGTATAAAACAAACTCTCAAACGTCATAGTCGTCCCGTTATCATTTCCCCCGTGACTGACAAAAGCTTTTCAACTACTCTTCTTCACACGTATATCTGTCCAGCGACTCATGCGAGTAAGCATACCCAGGCTACTTAGCTTCCCACGGGCCCTTTGCAGTCTTGTAGTTCTGCCACTTCGGCTTCGCACTCCATTGGAAGAGATCGTCCATGGCTGAAGCGACTCGGATGAGAGTATTTTCGCTCCACTGGCGGCCGTAGATACACATGCCACACGACACATCAAAGCCATTCTGCCCGATGGGAACGCTGGCAACTGGGTATCCAGCATAAGATGGGATTGATGCACAGGCTGAGTCGCCACCTCCGCCGTTGTCGTTGGGCACGGCGAAAGCGTCAAGTTCAATGACAGTGCCGTTGTCTAGAACACATGCATGGCCACCGTCAATGGCCTCGCGTGCGGTACGTCGATCCTAGTTGAACACCTTCCAGAACAGATCGCTTGTCGTCCCATTAGTGGCAATTGCGTTGTCGTAGAAGTCTTGTCCAGAAGTGGTATTATGCCACCAAGTCGAGTTGCTGACAGCTCCAGTGGAAGATTTGTGCGCATCATTCCATGCCGCCATTTCTGCTAGGCTTTTCATGCCATAGCGCTCGTCGTCCTTTTGGAACTTCCAATTTTGAAGCCACTCGCCCACCATACGCGACGGCGAGAAGCGTGTCATAGGTGATGAGTTGGCCGTACTCCTCGGGTGTCCGCAGGCTGCCCAAAGCCGTACAGGTTTGCAATAGTTTTGACATTTTGGATATACTGATAAAGCCATCAGTGCGCTTATTAACTTTTAAGCTCTCGCTGTCCGGGAGTGTTGATGGCCTATTCATCAGCCGTTACTTAATTGCTTTGGATAGATAGAGCAGAGTCGTGTTTTTACAGCATTGGTCGACCACTACGGGTTCTCAGGCAACCCCAACTTCATTCCCTTGAGTGAATCCTTGCTTTGAACCCATGATGCAAACCCATCCTTCGGAGAGTGGCCAAGTGCTTCAAAAGTCAAATTTTCATAAACGTCTGGCCCAGTCATAACATCAAGTAGCAGACCTATGTCTTTGACTGATCGGGCAAGGGGACCGGGAGTGTCGTCGTAGAAACTCCCTGTAACTATACTATGATGTGACCTGAGTCTCGGGTGGACTTGAGACTTTTCAGACCTGAGTGCGTAGCTGGGTGCACCAGGGAGCTAGGTTCATCAGAATTGTCTTCTACGACGAGCAGCAACTTTACCTACCCATGAGTCTAGTTACCAACGCAACAGCAGCTTGGTTGATGGCAATAGCCACGGCGCTACCACCACTACTTCCTGAAGTGGGCTGAGTCAAGTTGTACGGGTTTCTTGTCTGGCTGACCAGAAAAGAAATGCCATGCAGGGGTCCACAGATTCCCTCTTTGGAGCTTTCCTTGTCCAAAGAAGCGGCAATGGACAAGGCGTCGAGGTCGATTTCGCTTATGGATCCGAGGTATCTACATAGGTCCATACTGTTAGTTAACTCACATCTCAATTTCGTGATGAGTACGTGCCCATCGGTTTGCTTGATGCGGTCGATGTAACAAGACACAAAATCCATACTGGAGATGTGTTTCAGAATCGTCCATCTTTGTAGTTCATCAATCGTGGCATCCTCGGTGGTGATCCCGCTGCACAAAGGCATGGCAAATGGGGACTTAGAGCGTGGTTCTAGGCGTGCAACTACCTCATCTCCAACAGGGATCTCTGTAGCAGCTGCCACCAGAAAGGTGGTAAAAATGATGTGGAGTTGATGCATCTTGATGCGAGTTGGGCAAGCGGAGAAGTATTACAGCTTGTGGGTTACGCCCGCAAGACTGCATGGTGGTCCCAAACTACATATACATGCGCCTATTCCCTAGCATGCATTAAAGATAACTCTATCTCATTTCCATATCTATTAGCATATATATTAGGAATCTGAATGGCTCAAGATCCTAGAACGCCTCGGAATTAAAGAGGAATCTCGCTCTCTCCTTGTAGTTTATTATCAATAGCGACATGTGCACCCTACTTGGAACCAGCGAGCTCATGCATAGTTCGTGATAGGATCTACACGCCTTCAAGGGATGGATCACGTATTCAATTCAGTCCATGGAACCAAGGAGGGGAGAAACCTTTAAAATATCAGACCTTTGACGAAACCGAACCTCTTATTCTTCAACCTCTCCCAACATCATGATGTCGAGCTCCCGGTATTTCTTTACCCAAGTCAATAAGCCTTGGATCGTCTTGTTGTGCAGCATGAAGAGTCTCATGGAGATCACTCTTGGAATAATTTGGGCTCTGCTCACAGGTCTCTCGTGGAACTATTTGTGCAGTACGTGATAGCCACCCGGAGTGCTTAGGACAAGTTCGCTTTTATACAGTTCTCGAGAAGATCCGACTTGATCGAAGCATCAAACTGCACATTGGCAGCCGAAGGACCACGAAGTCGTTCTTATATGTGGTATATGCTCTTGCAGGCTCCGCTTCTGGTCGACAAGACTGGTCTAAATAGACATTTCTTAGAATAAAGTCTTGAAATGGTAGTCCTCGCAAAAACCCTATGTCGTATATTGCACCTCAGTAAAGGGCCTGTCTACTAAAGTTGCTGCACGGATGCAGAAGCTGGCACTGAAAGTGATACTCAATCGGGCGGCAACAGATTAGATGTAGGGTATCAAAAAGCCCATCCATAAACTTTCCTATGTGGAACTATCTCTGAAAAGTCTGAAATCGACAGCATCGGCGTCATCAATGCCGAACAGCACGCCGCTTTCGATGCTATCGCACAGTAGAGCAACACGCAGAGCGGTACCAATACCTTCAACTCGAGGAAACAACACCAAGGTCAATATTGATTTTCTTCATTTCTGCAAGAACCTTGAAGTCAATAGAAGAGTGGCAGTGGGCGAGTCGTTGCGGACTGGGGCAGCGGAATTTTAGGTACTTGTAAACACATGGCAACGGCAATTCTAACACTAGATCCTGGAACCCAGGTCCAACATGAAGTGCAAAGTAAAGTCTCTCTCCACAACTTGCATTACATTTCCCAAAGCTCTTATAGCAATTCTGATTTCTTAGTGAGAGAAGGGGCTGTGGATTATTACAATGCAACGGATGAGGGCGTACAGATACTACTGCGTCTATATATCCAAATAGAAGTTCGCATATTCGAATTCATACGTCACCATTGTAATTTACAAGTAGCAAGCAAAGCCTAGTAAGCCTAGAGCATTAAAATGTATGTTTAAATAAATTACTCGATGAAGTTAACAATCCGCAGAACGCAAGCTAGTTCGTGATGGGCGGCTAAACAAAATCTACCAGCCGTTACCAGCCTTCTTAAAGCCAGGGTACGTCTTCTTATTAAAGTCAAGCCAGTTGGTTCCGTTCACAGAAAGGTCATCGTAGACGGCACAGCCCATTGCTCCCATGACGGGCTCAAGCGCGGCGAAGACAAGATCCGTAACAGCCGAAAGAGTGGCGTAAATGGACGACAGCGAGTTAGGGGATACAGTCTTGATAGCATTCAGCGCGAAGCAAACCAGATTGTTACCCTGCAGCAAGTTCTTCCCGTTAAGGAGACCGCCGCTCAAATCGTCTATGTTGATGCCGGTGAAGGTGTTGACGCCATTCGTGTTGCCACCAATGCTATGAGAGCTGTTAGTAGCCGTGCTAATGAATAGGATTGGATATTGACGTACCTCAGGACCTCGGGGTGGCTGTGCGTGACGATGTCGAGCGCGAGAGCGGCGACACCGTAGTCAGTGTGAGCACGGCGGTAGAAGTTCTCGGGGATTCGCTCATGGCCGATGACGTAGGTCATGTTGTCCTCGGGGCCGTAGACTGAGAAGAAACTCTTGAGGTTTTCCTTGTTGAGTCTGCCCTCGTCAGGATACTCGGCTGAGCGGTTGGCCACCAAGCGAGCGGTGAAGGAGTACGGGCTGGCGCGGACGAGCCACCCACTTGCAGGACCGAACCAAGCGAAAGGGTTAGTCGCAATGGTCTGGTACCAGCGGTTCTTGTTGTGCTCGTACAGGACTTCGATGCTGTAGTTGGGGTCCTCGGCGTCCTTCTGGAGATTGTACAGATCCATAAAGTAGGACATGTTCATGTTGTTGTTATCGCCAGTAGGGTCGTAGAGGTCACCACGGGTAGGACTGCCATCAACCTCGAACAAAGGATGGGTGCCAACAAGACCGCGTGGGGTGCCGAGCAGGCCACCCAGGTTGTTGTTCATGTGCTTCGACCAGCCGCCTTGCGAGACAGAGATCAAGTTGCCTCCAATAACAACACCCAAAGTTGTGAGGATGGCGGAGAGATCGGGCGCCATACCCCAGACTTCGGCAACTGCAGTGACATATTGGGTCCACTGGGCTTTGCGTTAGCAGATCACGTCTGAACGAGTTATAGAGTCAACTCACAGTTGCCACGCCATTACGAGGCAGGTAGTTGTGGTTAGCCACTGGCAAAACGTGTTAGTCAAGATCTAGGTAAAGCAAGGTAGGTAGAGGTAAGTTACGTGTATTCAATCCAGGGCAAAGGCCACGGACTTCGCCAGCGTCCCAGTCAGGAGGGATAAACTTGTGGTCGCCGTGCACTGCGAAATATCAGTAAAGTTGCTCTCACCAAGGCGTGTAGTCCCACTGACCATCAACGAGCTGCTTCTCGGCGTTGAAAACCCCCCGCTTTCCAAGACCTGGAGCTGGAGGAGCCTGCGACGCGTACTTGCGGATTGTCTCCGGGTCGATACCCATATGAGGATCCACACCGTCTCTCGTGTGAAACTTGAACGCGTTGAGCGGGATACCGGTGTCAGCGTCGATGTGAGGCAGAGCCGCTGCTTGGTTCGACAGCAGAGCCGCTGACAGGAACGTAAATAGCTTCATGATTTTAACAGGCGTCTGTGACGAGAGGCAGCGGGAAACAAGCTTGCGGGTTCAAACGAATGAATGCAAGAGGCACGAGAACGAGTGACTGAGGTGCAATGAGAGGGAGTGCATTTGTAATGGTACAGCAGGAAGCTCTACGATTTTATATGATGAATGCTGCGACGGAGTTGGTATGGCATCAGTTGGTCCGACTGGCTGGGTTGGCGGGGCTCGAATCCTTCATCATCATCCAATACTACCGTCCAGGGCTCAAGGCCCACAATTTCCCCTTATTCCATCACCTCACAGAGCAAGATGCCCCAAAGGCATACAGCCAGGGTGCTCTGTGCCTAGCAAATCATGATTATGAGATTGCAAATGGGTAGCAAACAAGGATGGCTCACCGTTTCTCATGGATCGACGAAGGTGCTTACTCAACCAAGGCACCGGTTGTCACATAAACTGGGTCATCGGATTCCAGCAATAGCGTGTCAGTTGACAGATCCAACCTGGGTAGCGAAAGATGAGAACATCGCCTATCTCAAGTCCAATTAATCCGTAATCTCAACTCCGGAATGTTTCTTTCTCCACGCCAGCACATTGGCATTTCCTCCTCGCAAGTCACGAATTGAGGCATCACTTCCCATCTACCTAGACAAGAGTCTACAGACCGCGGGTCATCTTCATCAGCCCCTTGAATGTTTGAATAGGTACAGACATTGAGTTCAGGGGAGACTGTTGAGCCCCCATCAAGCTGCCCAGGCGGCCTACCCGGGGAACGTTAGATTTCTATTGCGATGTACACGAGCACTCGTCATCCACGAACATGCGGGCGTTTATCTCCGCCCTGTTGGTTCCCATTGTTGGGTTGTCGGGTTCTCCGTACGGAGTACAGAGTTTTCAGAGCGTAATGTCACACGTACCCGTCTACCTGACAAGCCCTATAGATATTAGACCCCTGTGGAACTTGGCAATGGCGGAGGAGGCTGGGGTAGCAGTCAGTAAGTTAGAGACTAGCGATGCCTAGCGCCGGCAGTTTCCAGCGACCAGGCCCCTTGTTCTGTCACTTGGCCACCAACAGGGATTCTCGCTAGTACATGTAACTGTAGCACTGACAACGTTTCAACGTTTGACCTTGGGCGCCGATCTTCTGGGGGTTCGTGATGCTGACTGCATAACCACCAGCACGACAATTAGCCGATTGCCGTCGTTCCAACTGTAATTGAGGGGGCTAGGGCTATGTTTCCCAGAAATACCGATCTTCATGGCCTTCAGGCCTCGGCATCCTAATGTCACCTTGCTGTTGTGCCGGGCTGCCGGGTTCCTCAAACCCTGTCATTCAGCGTGCTCCATCTTCTAAGGGGCCACTGCGACCACTTGGGGAGAATACTACCGCGCGGCAAAGCACTCCCGGTAATCATGCAAGTTGAGTACAGCACTCGCAAAGACACCAAAAAGAGTGCGAACTTAACCCTACAATCACTATGGGTGTATTGTAGCTTAGGAAATGGAGTCGCAAACTGATCGACAAAGTCCAGGGAACCAAGGTTTCGTATCGTTCTTTGACACCTCTCAGGGGCGTGATACCACCCGGCTGAGAACATCACTCAGGACATAAAGCGAGTTCATGCGAAACCCTTAAGTCCACACTGCCTTTTCTCTCCTTGCCGTGCACAAGACGTTTGTCGCTGTTTCTGGAAAGTCCGCTCGTTCGATACCTTCCACAGCCCATCTCTTGTCATGCGTCTTCTTTCTTTCTCTTTGGTGTTCGGGGGCTTGACCGCCCTCGTACACGCAGCCGGCTTCGCTGACCTCGCTGCCCAATTGCCCGACTGCGGAGTAAGTATACACCGAGGCCGTTCATTTTAAGTGCTAACCGTTATGCAGCTGAAATGTGTACAAGAAGTAATTCCTCAATCACCATGTACATTGACAAATTCTACATGTCTCTGCACGGATCAAACCTTCGCAGGCTTGACGCAACTATGCGTGGCCAAGAGCTGCACGGTCAAGGAGTCTTTGAGTAGGTTGCATTGCTTGAAGCTGATGGGACAGCGAATGCTAACCAGTTTGCCGCTTGCAGCTATGTTGAGGATCCAGAATCTGGCCTGTGGTGTCCCCGTACCAAGTCGACAACTCACGTTCAAGATTCACGCAATCGTGGCCTGCGTCATTGCCGAGATATGTGTCGCCCTGCGGATATTTGCGAAGTTCAAGATTATGGGGAAGCTTAAGATGGAGGATTATTTTATCATGGTGGCATCAGTAAGTTTGCGGGCCTTGACCAAACGTTCTGCTTCTGACATGAATTATAGGTCGCAACAGTACCGTATCTGTACCTCCACTGCACGCGTCAGTGACATACTATCCCCCCCATCGCCGCAAGCTCGAAATATTAACTGTGTCTAGTATCCGATCTTGGTTTCGGCTTGAACATTTGGGACATTCAGCCGTTCGAAGATCTATATGAGCTTCTCAAGCTGTTTTGGATCGACCAAATGTTATACAGTCTCCACCTTTACAGCACCAAGATCTCGATCCTCTTCTTTCTGTACGAGATCTTTCCATCACGTTCGTTTAGAAACACGGCCATTGCGCTTGGAGCCTTTGTAGCGGTGAGCGGCGCTGCGACATTGATCACGACGGGGTTGCAATGCATACCGGCGTCTTTCAACTGGACCGGCTGGGATGGCGAGCATGCGGGACACTGCAACAATCTGAACTCGCAGACCTACGCCTTTGGCGCAATCAACATGTTCTGCGATATCGCCATCCTCATCATGCCGTTGCATGAGCTGTACAAACTGCAGGTCAAGGGCCGTCAGAAGATTCAATTATTCGTCATGTTCAGTCTCGGGATCATGTGAGTAACTGGATCAATTAATGGCTTGGAGCCGAAGCTGATTTTCAATTACAGCGTCACTGTCTTTAGTGTCATCCGTCTGCCGTTTCTTGTCAACCTGGGCAAGACGTCAAATCCTACATGTAAGCTGCTTCCTCCGGACTCGAAAGAATACAAGACTCACAAATTTACTAGGGGAGTATGTCGAGGTTACAATATGGTCAATCTGGGAAACTGAGCTGGGCATGGTTTGCGCGAGCTTGCCGGCGATCCGCCACCTGTTCAAGCACGTTTGGCCGGACGCGATGCGCACGATTGCCGCCAAGGTGAGCTCGGCCAGAAGAACCAAAGATACGGGTTACTCTCAGAGCGGCAGCTGGGGCGGTAGCCGCCAGGATCGCTCGAAAACGGATAATAACAAGGAGTACCTCGAGCTGGACGAGCGGTCTTTGATCGGAACTGCTGGAGTGGAGGGCGCCCCAAACGCCAGCACGACTCACATCCAAGTTTAACCTTCGCCCTTAGCTCCAGGCAGTACGGTAGCAAATATGTATAAAATTTAGACCTTCATTTCTCTTAGTCCCTAGTTGTTTTCGGCAACGACGACTGACTTGGGACGTCAAACTCGGATTCTGGGGTTTTCATGTACTTAGAGAAGTTAGAGCGATTTCAGTATCAACGAAGATGACCGCAATGGTCACACCATAATTAGTGCTGCAGCTCAGGCTTGAACGTTGTGCGCATTCCACTGAGCATTCTCGCCTATAAGCGCAGATCTACCATGTACCTAGAACAAATTGCATATTAAAGAAGCCCCTAACTTGAGTTGGGCTTTGTTGCTTCGCTGCAAAAGCTGCACATTTGGGATAGCTATCGGGTAACTGCCCTGCCAGCTACATAGTAGAGAGTCATCCGCCAGATCCTACGTCCAGGTCTCGATTGTACTCCATACGGAGTGCTTGTTCCGCTTTGGTTACCCCTGTTTTACCAAGGCCCAATGTGGGAAACTTACTGTAATCGGCATATTGCGCGCGGGCCGGGGCGTGGTTGGGTTATCGCCGCCACCCCTACTACCCTCCTGCCCGGGGAACGTTAGATTTCCTTTCCGCTGAGCACAGGCCGGTTGGCGCTAGTAGACGATAACTCAAACGTCATATCACCCTGGCCGCTCAAGTTTCAAGGCCCAACGGTTGACTAGGGGTCAAGATTACGCTAGATCCTTTCCCCACGAAGCCCCATATACAAGGACCTGTCAAGGACCCCTGCGCCAGCGAGCGAGAGAGGACATGCCCATTAGGACCCAACTGGTATTAGTGACATATATCCTTACCTTGACAGGACCACTGAAGCCGCGTATACTAGGTTTACAGCCTAGTGACAAATGAACCTCGTATAGTGGTGGGGGTCGCTGCAATGAAACCCACTTTGGGGCTTGTCAAACCTCGAACTTGGATATGATTCTCTGGTCTTCCGCCGTAGATGGCGATATGTTTCCGTATGCAGTAGTCTATAAAAACCAACATACTCTATCTGGATTTAGAGTTGCTAGAAGTCGCTTTCTTACAGGGAGTTGAAGAATAGCTTTTGGACGGCATAGTCTTGTATGACCAAGGCAGGCCATGCTGTTCTGAACTAGGCCCATCTCCAATGGACACTCGCGGTTCCCACCGAATCCAATGCCTGTTCCTGTTCATCTTGGACAATTGCCACTATTGCAGGGTTTCACTGGAAACATTCTGTGGGATTGGACCAGCATTCGGTCGGCCTTGTCCGCTTTTGGTCACCAGTTCACCACGACGATCGAACTTGGCATTCCAATGCCTCGACCATTTCGGCAATTCAAGGTCCGGAAAGCCTTATCTCCCAGGGTTCGTTTCAAACGTAGAACTACTTTGCCCATTTGGGCGGACGTTGCTACTTGCGTGGCCGTCTTCAGATGAATCATCAAATGAATCACAGGGTTGCAGAAGTCTTGACAGCAGGTTCATCAATGATGAATCCATAGCGCGGTGGGTGTCTTGGATGGTGTTACTGACGCCCTCGGAGAGGTCGGCTTACTTGACGATCTCAACCAGCATCATAACGGCGTCAGGACCTCGCTTAGAGGGCTTGATAACAAGGGTATTTCCAGTCATCGTAAGTTTCGAAGCTGCGATAGCCACTGCTGTCCCCAAGTACGATTACTGTGAGTTCGGAAGATCATGCCCTTGTCGGACCCTAAGACGATCCAAATTCTCAGTTCCACACCGCAACTCCAGCAGATCGCCAGTCGGCTCAAATGGGGGGGCTGAGGAAGCTTCGGTTGTAGTCAAACATCCGATAAGCCCGCCAGCCCGTTTCACGGGTTGGAAACGCGATGGAGGCCCCCTCTTCTCGGCGCATTCTGACGTGCCAAGACGAGATTGTCCCAAGCATCCCCTATCATGGGCTGACGGCCTGTCGGATGTTGCCACGAGCATACACTAGACCTGTTACAATATATGAGGTGCTGTAGACCAAAACCCTGTGACCTTCTGTAGTGTCTGGTACCCTCTTTTGTGCTGCCACGTTGTTTGTGCGCTTGAAACACTCGTTAGAAACATTCATTACTATCCGACATAGTTCACCATGACGTCTGAATCTGGAAGCAAAGCCCCCCTACGAGGGCATGGGTGCCTCTCGCTCACTCGCTTGCTAAGATTCCTTTCTTCAGAGTACCGCATTCTCTTCACACTCGTGTTCCTCGCCAATTTCGTCGGCGCGGTATTCTTTCTATGGCTATGGTTTCTTCGCGGTCATCCCAGCACAGGGACTCCCGCTTTGGCCACGTCCATCAACCTCGCCGTTTCGATTGTCATTCGGGAAGAGCACGTTGTTAACGCTCTTTACTATGCTTTCACGGCGTTCCCCAAGACATACCCTCTGTGGTTTCGGCGGCGGATGGGTAAGATCTACCACCTCGGTGGCCTGCACAGCGGGTGTGGTGTGGCGGCGACGTTCTGGTTCATTCTTCTCTCGATCGAAAACACTGCTTCCTTCAGTTCCGAGACCAACAAAGATGCCACCAGATGGACTCACATCATTGTTGTATACATGCTGGATTGTCTTCTTATTGCGATGGTCGTCATGGCCTATCCAGCGATCCGTGCCAAGATTCACAACGCCTTCGAGGCCGTCCATCGGTTGGCTGGCTGGTCATGCCTCGGGCTTTTGTGGTGTCTGACCGTTCTAGACGTTGTCATCAACACTCCACAAGACCAGTCCACCGCTGCCGCCGTTTTCAGCAGCGTCAACTTCTGGCTTGTCGCCATATCAACCTGCAGCGTTGTTTCAACCTGGTTGAACTGCCGCAAGATCCCCGTCCAGTCGGAGAAACTCTCAGCTCACGCCCTGCGAATGTATTTCAGCTACGCTAATCCCCAACCCGGGACGACGATTCGCCTCTCCTCACGACCTCTGCTTGAGTGGCACGCCTTTGCGACGGTGAACAACCCCAAAGAGGCCGGCTTCTCGGTTGTCATCTCCAATGCCGGCGACTGGACCAAGAAAGTCGTCAACAACCCTCCTCGCGATATTTGGGTCAGGCGTACACCAACATGCGGTGTCTTGCGCATTGCCCCCATGTTCAACAACATCTTGCTAGTTGCCACGGGCTCAGGCATCGCTCCCTGTCTTCCCGTCATCATGGCACAGCAGACTAATATTACTCTATTTTGGTCGACCCGAGATCCCCTCGAGACTTACGGACCTAATGTCGCCTCCGTTATCCTTGACATGGGCAAGAATGCGCATATTCACAACACAAGTACTCACGGCAGGCCCAATACCCTTCCGACTATCATGAATTTATACAAGCGAACGGGCAGCGAGGCTGTGATTGTTATCTCGAATCCAAGGTTGACGATTGATCTGGTTCTTGATCTGGAGGCTCTGGGAGTGCCAGCATTTGGGCCTATCTGGGATTCTTGAGCCGGCGTCCCAAATTACTAGGTTCCAGAAGGCACACTAAACGAGACTCTGTATCAAACGAGCTTATTCAAAGCCTAGTCATTATTAGAGTATCGAGAAGTGTAGTATTATTAATAGAAGGAATAGTCTTGGGGAGTAGGGTATGATTATGTAGTGATAGTAGCAGTATTCAAAAGATATCAGTCTGAGGCTGGTGCGGATCCATGTACTTCAGTATTTTCTACTGCCGACCTTCCTGGTTTACTGTTTCTCCTCGTTACTATTCGACCTGGTCTGCATACCGTTCCAGCAGCCGCGCAGTATACGTTGAATATGGCTGGGCTGTAGCAGATGTTCGCATTATCCACCAGCGGGGACAAAACACAATGCAAAAAGTCGATAGGTTGGGATGTGTCAAGGAGGCATTTCGGACTCTCTGATAGACATCTCCCCACTGGTTTCCTCGTACTGCGGCCGCAGGCAGGCAAAGGTTATCCCACACCGCCAGGTAAATTTTGAGCGCTATGCTAGTACCCATCTCGAAATTCCCTCGACAAAGTTACATCGGCTAAACTGCCCCTGATAATGCCCATGTCTAGCGATCGACATTACGAGTAACAAAACTTACCCAAATGGAGCCATTGGAACTAAGCCGGGTCCAAGGGGGGCAAAGCAGGATTGGAAGCCACTTGCTGTCATCACTCACCGCACATCACGAACACTGCCAGGCGGATTTGAAATTCAAGCATGACGAAATACAGCCAGGGGGCGATGGATACTTGACGGTGGTTATTTTTTAAGGTCTGTACCGTGGGTTTACATAGTAAAGTTCCTTGTCTGGCACAATTTGCTGTTCTTCCCATGTTCTCAAGTTCTTTCCAAGTCAGCCTCCTCCACAACACTGCAAAGATGTCCAAATCAGTTACTAGTACCGAGCACTATAGCTCCCCAGCAAGCTTGGGGCAAGATGCGTTTCATGACATGGGAGACAAGGGCGCCGAGAAACGTACCCGTCACTCAGGTAAAATCTCCTAGCTCACAATCATCGTGCCACTCGCCTAACAGTAGCATACAGGCACGAGCGAGATGGGCCGCATGAAAAAGCTCGCTTTCCATCTGCACACCTTGTGGCTTTTCACTAAGAGCGATCTACCAACATCGACCGGCATCAACACAACATTCGCCATCGCAGGCATTCTCGCGGGGCCGGCCATGATTAGCGACATGGACGCTGATATTAACTGGCCGGATATGGGCAAGGGACTTCTCGTGGCTCTCTACTTCACTTGGCACCTCACGTTGTGCTTTAATCTCGGGAACCAGCGCCAGCCGCAGTCCGTCATCGAGGATGGCGCCAATAAGCCGTGGCGACCGCTCCCGGCAGGCCGTATCACCCCCGAGTTGACACGCACGTGGCACCTTGTCGCGATAACAACACTGCTCACGCTGTGCTACACGGTGCTGGGGGCCTGGAAAGACACGGCCTTCTACCTTTTCTGCACCTGGCTCTACAACGAGCGGGCGTGGGGGGACAAGTCGTGGTGGCAGCGCGCCCTGATGAACGCGTGTGGCATTACAACCAACCGCGTGGCTACCCTTCGGGTGGCTATGGCCGCCGGACAAACCGAGGGCTTTGATTTCACGGACAAGAGCGTAGTCTGGTTCTTCATAACTGCCGGTATCGTCTTCACCACGATCCAGGTCCAGGACCTGCGCGACCAGGAAGGCGATGCCCTGATCGACCGACAAACCCTGCCTCTCATTCTCGGTGATGCACCGACGCGCTGGTTGACGGCGGCTGCCGTCTGCATCTGGTCTGTCATCTGCCCCAGATACTGGGATCTGGGTGTGCTTGGCTGCATGGTTCCCATCCTAACCGGAGTCGCCGTTACAGCGCATATGCTCGTCTACCGCACTCGCCGCCACGACCAGACTAGTTTCAGATTGGTAGCCACCTGGTGGGTATCGCTGTACTTCTTGCCCATGATGAAGACGCATGGGCTGTGAATCACGTCCTACCTTACGCCCAAGGTTCCCTCCTAGCGCAAGCTATTCCAGCGGCTGACAGTCGTTTCGAGCCAGGCAGAGAGCTCCAACCTCTCCTTGCAGGACTCGTTGCTACCAACAACCCGGAAGGACCACACGAGTAACAGGGTCCGAGTCATGTCCTCTGTACTTCCTACTTGTCCCCTGAGCGACCCTTGTTCCCTCAGACTCCGCTGTTTCGACCAACTCTCGCTTCTTGTATACACCCACCCTCGTTAGATAGTTCTTACCGTTGAATAAACGCTACACAAGCCTGCCCTAAGGTGTCAAAATGGCATAAGTCCTTCTGTTAGCAAGCTCTGTCCCAAGTCCGAACTTGACAATCACGTCTGCCGTGCAAAATTGGACGTAATCCTTAGGTATTCTAAGGCTAAGTAGGTTGAATAAACCTCAGTACAGCCGGCAGCTAGGGATACGCCGATCAAAATTCTGCTAAATAGACACACATACAAGATTTAAAAGAATGATACGGGCGATTGTACTCAAAATTTCAATAGGTGGGCTACCGCCAAAATGCAAAGAGTTAAGAAGGATGCAGCAAACGCCCATGACCTTTTCCCAGTCGTCCCTTATCTTGGCTTCATTACTGTCAGGGTTCATTCAGGCAGGCGTACCTAGGCGTGAGGATAGCAAACGCAGGAACTCCCGTTCCCCTGTGTTTGTAGGCGTCGGAGAAGTGATCATCACCGAAGTTCAATTGGAATGCAGGGTGCCCTGAGCTCACCCCTTCCCGCAGCTACGTTCGCCGTTCATAGCCGAGAACGGTTCTATGAAGACGGGAAAGAGGGAGTCCATCACCAGCCGACAGTGCAGATAAAGGCATTTCCAGAGTCCTCTGCCAAACACTCTTGTCAACTGTACGGAAGAGTGTATTCCCTTCTAGAAGATACCCGGTCATATTTGGATAGTGTGTTCATGCATTTGCTTCTTCATGATAAGCGTGACCGTTGAATGGTCTGTGACAATGGCGGGTGCAATATTTGATCCGAGTGTATTCAGGCCTTGTACCTTTCTGCAGCCTCTGTATACGTCAGAAATTCCACCTCCTCTCCTTTGCTCTGAATCCATATAAGAAACCGTTCGAGCATCCGAAGGACATGTGGATGCCCGCAGGTGTCTGGATGCAAGCAAAGTGGAAATACCGTCAAGGCTTCGCTTGCCCCCTCCTGGAGCAGTTCTTCCCTTTCCTGTATGAGAAACTCGAATCTCTCTTTCCAGTTGTTTTCTATGACACGCGCATCCACATAACCGTGTGAGTTTGCTGTGTGAGGCAAGACCATCATGGGCGTGGCATCTTCCATGTACCAATTGCATGGAATCTCAAGCAGCTCTCCCTTTTCTTGACGGCTAAAGACAGTTGGATGCATCCAATCATATGCGTTAGATTCGACCTTGTACTCTGGTGCTTTGATGGGGGTTCCGCCTCTATGCGGCAAACGATATATCTGCGAGTCGTGCGCCGAGAGCGAAGCATCATAAAGAAAGCCTTCATCCTCCATGATGCGAATAGTAGACTCTCGCACCTGATAGAGCGGAGCTCGGTACCCCCTTGGCTTCTTCCCAGTCAGCTTCTGGGTCACCGCAATGCACTTCGTAAAGACGTCCCTCTCCTGGTCCTCGGTCAATTGGTATGCGCCCTCGTGGCAGTACCCGTGCAGTCCGATCTCGGCACCGGATTGGATGATTGCTGCTGTTTCGTCGGGGAAGGATTCCATGCTATGGCCAGGAATGAACCAAGTCATCTTGTCTGCTATTCCAAGACGTTTAAAGAGTCTGAGCATTCGTGGCACTCCAACTTGGCCGGCGAAAATCCCGCATGAGTAGTCTCCCAGCGTGTTGTCGGGGTGGCTTCCAGTGCCCAGCCAGCCGGAGACGGCATCGAAGTCTATGGAGACGAGAATCTTGATGGACGACATTTCGAATATGGGCGTTTGTGAAATAAGTAAAGAACAGCGTTGGTTTCCATCTCTTAAGAAACGAAAAGTATATTTATGTCACATGTTGTGGTTCCAGTTTTGGGAGAGCCGGTCAACTCTGTGACCTCATCTAGCCTCTCCACCTTAGTCGCTAGAGCTTAGCAGTGCGGGGAAGTTGGGCTCCCGGGGAAGTTCTAGTTCTGCATAGGGCATTCAGGCTGTGGGATTTTCTCAATGGGTCGTCGAGACGTATTGCAAATTTGGGCCCTGCAGTACTGCTTCAGAAGCAATTGCGTTTCTCTTTGCCAGCGGATGGCCAGGGGCAGCTTGGAATGCGTCTGGGATAGATGGCGCTTTTATTGCCCTTAGTGAGTCTTACTATCCTATCCCTGCTACCCTATACCTTCCACGAGGAAGCTTTGTCACATGACTGGTTCACTCACCTACTCTATACCTTTGTCTTACACAGCATAGTTTGACTTCTTGTCTCTAGAGGAACAGGCAGGAAGGCCCGCAAGAAGTTGATAATACAAACGAATAGAAAAACGACCCCATTTTTCTTTTTTCTCTCGGCTACTCCTGGAGTCACCACATAAGATACTGGACCGAAGTGGCCATCTGTCCATGGTGGGAAGCGTCTAAATTAGGCCCGGTTTCCCCCTTGCACTACTAGGACTACTCGATGGTCGGCTGGTTTTCTTCTCAGGCTCATGATCACCATCTAGGAGGGTTGCTTAATTTGAGAAGGCCATCATGCTCGGCGTCGGACCGCCATACAATTGAGGCATCCCCACCAATAGGCCGTTGCACAATTCCGTTCACCGGAACCAAGCACACTGTCATTGTCTTCTTCGTCCAAGATGGGGAGTCTTTCACGCGTTCCAGTACTAAGCAATAAAGCAACCCACCTCTGCGGTCACTCGAAGCTTCCGGGGCATTTCGTCGCGGCGCCAGAACACGACAAGACGCCCTCAGGCCCGGGGACACCAATCCACAAAACTATAGGTCTAGGTTGCAAGTCGAAACATCTCATAGAATGTACGACGCAACACTAGAATGCCGTATTAAAGCCATCTTCTTTGGGTTTCGGCGAACCTCAATCTATACATCAACAACTTCACCGCTGGGGATGGACACCGACAAGGGAGCAGAACCACCAAAGTCTGCGACTCACAACTAGAACCCCCATAGAACAGCCCTTGGTGTCCTTGCAAATTACCTTTTTACTCAAGTAGCTAGAGTGATTAGCAAGGTTGAGACAGTCGCTTAAAGAATTCCAGGTAATTCTATCGTGCTCTACATCAGCTCAAGACACATTAGCTATCATATGATCATGGCTTGCTTTAAGCCTTGAGTTAGCGACATTGCGAAGCATACCGTTTGCGTCTCAAGCGTGTTCATTTCTAGGAGAACTAGCTGGTCTCGAAAGCTTAAAACCTCCTCTTTAGTAGAGTGCTCACTTGCGATTCTATTAAACAAGTACAGAGTAAACAGCGTCATGTCACTTATGTTTGTCTCGATGTACAACCGCGCCACATTGTCCACAAATCAATTGACTTTATTGTAGTGCATATTCGATTGTCGATCCCACACCCGATTCATTCACAAGTATCGCCATCCCCCCTCCCTTTCATGGGCCGTCAGCTTCCCACGACACAATCTACAGCCTGTCCCCTGCTTTACACTAAAACAAATGGTGATAGTTGTAACTGTTGCTGTCGCCACGAGCTCTTTGTGTCTAAACGCAGCTGTTCAGAGATCCGTCCTTGTTGAAAAGCGCCGTGAGGCCGTTCCCCTCGCAAGAAGCGATGTCATCTGCTCTCTTCTCGCAGTCTGGGTTCTTGGGGCAGTCTGGAACTGAGCATTGTGGTGCTGGACAGGTAGGTACAGGGCATGAGGCTGCCGGGCATGAGGGGGCCGGGCATACAGGGACAGGACAAGAAGCTGCGGCGCCGCCGGCTCCTCCAGCGCCACCAGCACCACCAGCTCCTCCTGCTCCCCCTGCTCCTCCTGCTCCTGATCCTCCCCCAGTACCTCCAAGATTCCAAAAAAGAGGCTTTGGTTTGAACAGAGGTAGTCTGATCGGGAAGAAGATAAACCCAGATGCTTGGCTAGCCAAGAAGGCCACAGCACCCACGCTGAGAACAGAAATCTTCATGGTCAAGGTGTTTTGGTGTGATTGTGCAAAGAGTGTGTGATACGTGTTTTAGTCGTGTTGATAAAAAGTTGAGTGATGCCTTTAAACTGAGAGAGCCAGTAGGCGTGGGTGGTTGAGATAGAGCTTGGGATGCCGGGTGCGGAAAGTGCCCGACCCCGAGGAATTTATAATAGTTGGTCGTGGTTGGATCTTGCAAGACTCTTGTTATTCTCTCTTGGAATTCTTTCTCCAGTCCATTGAATCATTGCTACGTCATTCCACTCCAATAACACTCCCTTACGTGATACCATCTTCTCCTCACCGGCACTTAGTTCTCTGATATCCTGCTAGCCTTGTTCCGTGTGATTATTATCAACGCGTGTTTCAGTTCGGCAATTGTTCAGCTGAAGTCAAATACGAGAACGGCTCAGATTGGGCTGTATTTACTCATGCTGATTGGTGGCTATCGGGTTCTTTTTTGAATAGCCGTTCGAATCATTGGTTCAAATTGCTCGGCTTGGCCAAGGTGGTGTGCATCAAGTCGGCGAGGAGACCGACGGCCCGAAGACATTCCGATACTAGTCGGAGGTCCACTGATATCTCAGATCGTGTGCAGAAGTGGGAATGCAGATACGACGAGTAGGGTTGTATGCCGTGTCAGACGGCTGGTGGAAAAGTAAAACGAGGCTCGTGTTCTATATCCCATTGGCTCATATTATTTTCGACCCGGAATAGTGGCTACCTGATCTAAGACAAGCAAGGGAGCCGGAGGTTCCGAGTTCCAACTCTTCCCTGCATTGCATTGCATTGCATGACCACTTACGTACAGATATTGCTTCGGCAGACGTCCCGTGTCTGAGAAAAACACAAGGGATCACGCAGGGATATTATGCCAAGCACGGGACAGCCCGCTAGACTTCCCGTCTGCGGGGGGGAGGCGCCAATGACACACAGTAGCGGCTATGTGATCAGCACACACACATTGTATTTGGCTCCCTTTACCTTTTATCACAAGCAAAATAGTCCTAACCCGATGGTATGAAGTGGCGAGCTGCATAACACGAGATACTATGGAATGCAACATGCATGTCTTACAATGTCTAAATAGCTCAATCGCCGGCGTCTAAACCTTACCTGGATGGTCTGGTTGGGCGATCATGTCTTGGTTCAGCTCCAGAGCCTATTTCGTGAATCGGCGATGACGTGGTGCTAACTAGCGTAACATGGAGAGCATGGACACAGTGCTCTGTAAACACAGACGCATTGATGGGAGTCTTGTTGGATGTACTTGGTATTGGTCCATCTCATAAACTTAAAAGCGAGCCTTCTCCCGGCTTTCCCTGGCAGCTACACAATCAGACAAACAGCCCATTGAATTTAGGTGACATCTTTGAGAAGCGACAAGAATGAAGATCACGCAAGGTCTTCTCCTTCCTCTGGCCCTCGTTTGGCCGGCTGCCCTGGCCAATGCTCAGAGCAGCTACACTTGTCCCGGCGACAGTGGCAAAACAATTGTCAAGTGAGAACTCCAATGGCATGGCTCCTCCTGGCGATAGCTAACCTCTGGATGATAGAGCGGGCAAGAAGTATGAGCTCCACTGTGCGGAGGGCATCAAAGGCTTGCCCATCAAGTCAGTCGCCGGCTCCAGCGCAGTTCAGTGTGCTGAGATATGTGCCGCGGAGGCTGAGTGTCTGCACGTCACATTCAATGAGAAGACGAGCATGTGCGACTTGAAGAAAGCCGGCGACCTCTTCCCATACACAAAACAGCCCTATTCAACCTGGTACTTTCTGGAGAATGTGCCCATCACTCCAGATACGGGCAGTGGACAAGACGATTCCCAAAAGCCCATCACTGACAACTCGGGGTCCAACAATGCCGACCCTGGCAACCAAGCATCCTACGCCTGTCCACAGGACAACCTAAAGACATACACCATGTGAGACACCAACCAAATTTTGTCTGGAGGAAGACTAACATTGATGACAGTGGCGACATTACCTACGAGCTACAGTGTGGCAATGGACACAGTATCGGCCACTGGACCCAAGAACAAGGCACGACTTTGAAGGCTTGTGCGGATCGTTGTGCCGCTATCCCAGAATGCAATAGCTGCGATTTCGATCGAACAAGCAAGATTTGCTATTTCAAGAAGGCCCCGTCGGTCACTACGCCTTGGGCTTCCGGAGATGCTTGGTATCGTGTTACGTGCCCTAAGGTCCGGGCGACGGAGGTGAACAAGAAGCCTGAGAAGACGAAGGACCTGTCCTGCCCACAGAGTGCGTGTTATTGTCCCTTCCATCTTGCATGCAAAGTACTAAAGCCATTTGGCAGATGATGGAAAGATCTTTGAGGGATCTGACGGAACGTGGTTCTACCTGCAATGCTGCACCGATACCGATGCTGCGTCTATTCTTGGTCTCGAGACGGCTTCTAGCCACAACGCTTGCCTTGAGAAGTGCGTTGCTAACAAGGAATGCAAGAGGTATGTGAACATCTAAACTGTGATTGCATATCAAGACGCTAACATGATGGATCAGCGTCACCTACGCTGACAGTGATGGTTCCAACCCCAACTGCAAATTGTACGGGCATGGCCAATTCTCGCTGACGGCGGCACCTGGTGCACACCACGCCTTCGTCACGGATCCTCCCACCGACGAACCAAAAATCTCCGACGCCAAGTTGTGTTCTACAAAGTGCCCGGACGCCCATGGCCAGCTCTTCGTCAGTGCGACGGGTGAGGTGAGTAACTATCAAATACCCACCATCGTTCCGCAAGCGAGACTAAAATGAAACCTAGAACTTCCAAATGACCTGCAACAAGCGCCATGGCACCACGTACCTGAAGATTGATCGTCGCCCGTCCTTCGAAGCTTGCATGAGCGCCTGTGCAGCCATGCCTGCGTGCCACAGCGCCGAGTATGAGCCCCGGACGAAGAAGTGCTTCTACGGAAACAACAACAACCAGCCCGCCATCGATGCGAATGCATTCGTCAGCGCTCACTCCCTGGGATGCGCGGGTGCATGCTCCAGCTGCAAGAAGGGCTGCGATGGCCTCAACAGCGACTCCCTCCCCGCCGATGCCGCTGGCTGCGATGCTGACCACGGCAAGCTCATCACCTCCGGTGGCGAAGACTTCCGTCTGCAGTGCCGACACTGCCATCGCAGCAACAGCGGCTGGAAGGCTGAGAGCGCGAAGAGCATGGCTGATTGCGCCAAAGCCTGTGCCGCCAACACCAGATGCAATGGAGCCAACTGGCTGGGCCCTGTCACCGGCTGCTGGCTCCATCCTGCGGTACAAAACGACGGCAATCCCGTGACCTTCTTCCGAGATGCCAGATGCGATGCCCTCCTGCCTCAGAGCCGGAGCTTGCCCGATTATGAGAATGTTCAGATTGACAACCCCGAGATCACATTGCGGGACTGGTAGATGTCTTGAATGTCGAGCTACCGGAACAAAGAACGTACTCCTAGGTGGGATGATGAATGTGGTAAACAATAAGGAGCCACTAAAACGGGGATTAGGTTGGGATATTGCTACAAGCAAGGCATAGTTCTACCGACTGCAGGATCTGGCTTTTGAAGAAAAAGACACTTGAGTCACCGAGGGGATCTCATCTGCTCGACAAAGCACTCTGAGGTTTCACCTGGGGAGGCTTTGAATCCCGAGGATCTGACCACAATTAATCCCGGTGTCAAGCTTCTTATCCATTTGATAGTTAGAGTGTCCATCAATGCTTGATAGGGACGATGTTTCACAATATGTTTACTAGCCTCAGACTGTTAAAGATATTTTATTGCGCACTGATCATCTCGTTAATTATTAGGTTGCTTCCTTATCTTTCTACCATGTGTCACTCGATATAGATACTGCGCGGTGCTGCCATCGCTCGACTCGTCCAGCCATAGCCACGTAGCCTCTCGCGCAGCTGATCCTTGCAGTACTCGTGATTATTTTGCCGGCTGGCATATTGACTAGGTCCATGAATTTGATGGAAAGGAGCAGGCCAGAGGCGGTGGGGAAGGTCGACCTCAATTTGGACTTAGACTTGGCTGGCAACGGCCCATTGGATACCTGGTTCGTTTCGGGATACAATTCCAGGTATTGCAGTTGAAGGAATTCAGTTCTCTTTGGGTTCTGAAAGAGAGGATCTCAGAGTTAGTGGTCACCTCGCCAAACGGCTTTTTTATTCGAATTCATGTGTCGAGTCGAGATTCATGGATTTACACCAATCCCGTTAATAGTAGTTCCCCTCTCAGTGATTAATGAGAACTAGTCTTGGGGCACAAATAAAACAATTGGCCTAAGGGCTAATGCATAAGGGGTGATATAGAATTATTAAAGTCCTTTATTTTAGGTATGTATTTAGTTTTAGGCACGTATTTGTTCGTAGTATTAGCGACAGCTGTTTGTGTCCCTCGCAAGCCTCATCAGAACGCGCCAAAGGGGCCTCAGTCCGCTGACAGGTAGTGGACCGCGAGGGTTCGGTCTAAAGACTAAAGAGGACCTAAACTAGATTGCACCTGATTTACATACCAATTACCCAAATGTCGCATATTAGTTGAATAGTAAGCCAGGCATCTACCACTCCTACATTGTGATCCATTAACTTATGATCACATGTTAATTTGTAGATCGGATACCTTGACAAGCAAACTCCACTGCTCATGCTTATCATTTCCCCTTCTTTGACATTGGTGGCGTTCAGAAGGTTGCGGAGTTTCCAATCTGCCGGTAACGTTATGTCTCGGTTACGATTATAAATCTAGTCTCACCGCCGCCATGTTTCTTGGGGTTTACAACCATCTCCAATAGATCCAAGATACCAGGAAGAGTGGATCCACGAAACTACCCCGTTGTGTCGTAGTCGAGCCATCGGATGCATTAGTCCATCCTGAGAGCTTCTGAGCATAGATTGCAGCATTAGACTCGGGGGTATTGTTAAAACGTTGGGTGTTGAGAAGGTGAGAATACCCCGTCGTTGAAATTTTTGGGATCCGAGACCTGTTTCGTTGGATAATTACCCCCGGTGCGTTTTAACATGCAGGAATAGAGCAGAATTTTCTGATTGAGCAGTGAAATAAAAGACCGATAAGAGACAGATCTGAATTGGGGTTGGAGAGTTCATGACTATTAGTGAGGCGCTTTACAAATAACTGGGTTTCGTAAATTTACAACGCCCCTCGCCAACTCTAGAGAGATCAATGAAACCAATTTTAGGAAGCCAAGACACTCTTAGAAGTCTTATGCATGCATCTAAAAACAGACCTTGCGAGCTGTTTGTCTAGAGTTGGGATTGCCAAAGAGTGGTCTAATTGAACACACAGCATGGTAGTTACGTGGCTTTACACATTGTCTAGAAGGGTATCTAAAATGGAAATAGTGTAGATATGAATGAAGAGCATTGGTCTGCTATTAGTACACTCTGTGCTAAAGTCCGGCCAATACAGCCCTTGAGAACACTCATCAGAGCCTGAGCCTTCCCAAAACTACAGATCAAGCTCTGGCTGTGCTAAGAGCTCCGGTAGTTGATTGTCACTATGAAGTGTCCTGGGTGATGACGGCCTGTCCCTTTTGGGAGTACTACTCTGAACAGCCGCTTTGCTTTAAGGCGGGTTTGCTGCATTCTGCCTCTTGAGTAGTCGTATCTCCGTCAGCAGCCTATTCAAGCAGCTGCCTCCCATCAATAAGCACGAAAGGTTCGCGCCATAGAGCCTCGATTTACCTTTGACTAACTTTCACTTCCCTGTCGCGTGGTGGGTACGCCCATCCGGAGCCTTTTCCAGCCTGGTTGCAGTTTCGGCAGGGGTGTCCTCCAGAGCATTTGGCCTTTCTTGAGTGGCATCGACGGCAGCTGGATACATTGTTAACCGGTGGGTTTCGGAGTCTTGCCGTTGTTTATCCTTCTTACGTGGTCGGTTTCTTCGGCCCAGTGACCCGGTGCTGAAGAGGCCCTGTCCTTCGAGTTCGAGCGTTCACCAGAGATTGAGTGTGATTCGCTGCCCGGGGTCTCAGAAACTCTCGACATCCTGATACGAGAAATTGCAAGAGATTTCGTCTCTCTCAGCCTTTCAACAGTGACGGGGGGAAAGCTATTGAAGGTGACCCGCAAAATAAAGATCCGACCAACAACGCGATTAGAGGTTACTATCTCAAGATTGAGATCATCAGCAAACCATCCAATACAAGCTCAGTAGAAAGAATCTCGGTTTATAATATTCTTGCCACAATGAACATGAAAGAACATTACAAGAACCTGCACATGTTAGATCCGACAAATACAGAAAGCAAATGAGATCCTAGGACGCGTAGACAAGTCCACTCAGTGGACTTCAATCTTCAATTGATGCACAGGCGTACTTACAGTAATTTAGTCACGTCTGTCGCCCGAACAAATGATCAAGTGTAGGACATTGACAAGCAGGCCATCTTCACACCCCTAAATAGGTACGCTCTGCGTGCAAGATTCATGACTACCTGTTTGTAAGAAATCAAGTTGCCTCATATAAAGAATGACTGCGGGCAGAAACCTAGTAACGATTGTGATAACACCAAGAACGATTCACCTATCCAAATGACCTAATATTGAATGCACGCCTTCAACGGCGCGCGTCGAAAGGCATTCATAATTTGGTCAAAACATTATTCTCTAGCCATTGTTCTTTGTGTAGGAAGTACAGAAGGCGACGGCCCACGACTGTAAAACCAGTTCTAAGCCACCACCTCCAAGCCACAACTACTGAGGCATCGCCAGTCTCAAGACGACGCCTCTGACTTTTCAAAATTAAAGAGATAGTCAACTATTCTCAATATATATGAAGGTCAAAGAACACATAGCCTTTTCAATGTGTCGTCTGCAAGCATTCGTAGTGCTTTCTTTTGAGATCTCGTTAATCAGTATCACCCAGTTCCTACCCACATTCAGAGCTGGTTCGCGTGCGGTTTTGCGCACTTCCACTGTGCCTTAGCTTCGTACGCGGTCCTTGTTCTCGAGACTGGTTTAAGCTCTGGATCGTTGTTCTGGCAAACATCTCAATTGCTCTGTTCAGTCAGCCATCGGTGTGACAGACTTTGCGCGCGAGTAAAAGTAGTCGGGCTCTCTTGCGCAACCCATTACCGGCCCGGAGTCACTGATGTCGCAAGAGCTGTAGAGCCTCCTAACCTGGCTGTATAGCCAGCAGCCTGTCTATGTAATGTCAACTATTACAGCCACGGATTCGGTGGTTCTTCAAGCAGTGATTCAAGGAGTAGGAATGAACCGCTTCGCGGCAACGCCCCAGTGAGTGACACCAAATATGCCAGCAAATACTGACGCAAAGCTCGCGTGAGACAACGTGTTCCGTGAATGGGCCGCCCTCCCGTCTATAATAAGGTGCCTTTTGACACCAGTGACTGTTTTTGTAATCAACACTCCCAACGGCGATACCAAGCTATAAAAACAACATCAGCCTCCCAGGATTCCCGTGGTCGATAATCGATACCATTGAGCTCTGAACAACACACATATACACAAGGAACCCACCACCATACAAATCTCCCTCATCCGACAAAGAGACGATGTCTGAACTCCATCTTGGGACTGAGCTTCGCTGGGACCACACTCATTGGATGTGCAATGTCAATTTCGGCGAGTACCGTTGCACACGCGTCAACCCAATGGATATCGCCGCCTGCCAGGGATGCGTCCAGGTCCGAACAATTGGTGCAAAGGCACTCAACAAAGATCATGTGGAGATTGGCGAGCTCGTGGCTGAGGACGTCAACCATGCCGAATATTGGGAGTATATCCCTGCCGTGACGAGCGGGGTGCACTAGATCAATGGCATCTAGAATTTCTGACAGGCCTCAGTCAGGTTGGAGTTGCTAAGCACTCGAGACGTTAGGCACAATAGGCCGCAAGGCATTAGATGGCGCAAAATGAGAAAATCCAACTATGAAACCAGTAAACGCATCAAGTAACCCAGTAACCACAATTTTGACCCTCGCCACGCACATCAATTCATATCCCCTCTCAATCGCTAGGATCTGTGAAATGCTTGCCGTGGTTTTCTTTCTAGCAATCGTCTTAGAAGAACCTGTTCCTGCAGTACTCAATGAAGTGCAGAGTCTGTCAGAGAACGCAGGGACTCTTGGCAAGAGAAATATCTCGTTCCATAGAGTCCACAGTGAAAAGCGTGTTCATCCTTCACATGAACCTCGAAATAGAGTATATCAAAGAAAACTACTGTCTTTGTCAAGAATAAGAAATTTGTTCCGCAAAGTTCCTAGTCTAAGACGAATTTTCTTAAAGGTAGAACACCCGGACACAGTCTTCCAAAGAACGTTGTAGTCTTTTCATGGCCTTAACCAGTCTTGTTCGACTTAACAACCAAGCATGTTCCTAGATCTCTAGTGAACAAGCTATCAGTTCTTGAAATGCCCAAGGTTTGTCACAGAACAGACTACTCTTACGACTCTTCCAAATTTCTATAAATCCTGCCCTTTCAATGCTCAATATTCTTCATTTTCCATTCCCAACAACCTACACCAGCAACAACAACTTCAATCGCACCCAGCAACACCAACTTTCAGCCTCTCTCAACACCAAGATCCCCTTACACATCTCTCCACCTCACTAACAACCAAAACAACCATGTCTACCTCAACCGTCCGCGATGACCACACTCACTGGGCCTGCGCTCACCCCCTCCGCGCTGACCCATCGGTGACTTGCCTTGGCGGGAACCCCATGTGCATCAACATCTGCCAGACCTGTCGCCTCCCCCGAGCCGTTGGCAGCGAGGCTCTCAATGAGGATGGCAATGAGATCGGCACCCTTGTTCGTATTGACAACGGCATCGAGTGGTGGAAGTACAATGCCTAAGTTGCCAATGGCTGGCATTGGACCCATCCCAAGCTGCTGAAGAAACAATTTCACAGCGATGGAGTCGGGGTTAGTAAAACCCGAATTGCGCACTAACATAACAGAAAATTCCATCCCGGCTTTGCCGATCGGCATCAATCCATGTATGGAACAAAAAAGGTAGTCATTTAGTTCATAATAAATTACTTTGACTCCACATTGTCTTGTCAAATGACAACTTCATGAGTGAGATGATATTAACGATGTGACATTAACCGCTAGTCTTATTTGAGTGGCACGCAAACAAACCCCTTTTCCAGATACATGCCCATTTAATAGACATATCGGAAGCTCAGGTTCTCCTTGTCCGTAAGATCCTCCCAGGCCCTCTCCACAGCACCATCCCTCGCCTCAGCAACTCCCTGAGCAGCCAGCGCGTCTCTCCTCTTGTTCTCCCGGCGAAGGTGCCATCGCAGGAAGAGAATGACGACAACCAGGAGACTGTAGCATCCGAGATGGGTGGCAAAGGCGATGAAGTACCTGGGGCCATCGTAAGAGAGGAAAACCTGGGGTCCTGTAATCAAGTTAGCAAGATGCGAATCTTGTTTCAGTGATGGAATGCTTACCAATGGCGTTACCAGCAGCCCAGATGATGAAGTTGAGGGCCACAGCCACGGTCTTCTTGGTCTGACCAGCAATATTTCGCGAGATCATGGAGAGCGCCAGGGTCTGCGCGGACCAGAAAGACATGGTGATGTAGTAGGAGATGAGGAGCCCAACGTGCTGGGCAAGGGTCTCGCTGGGGATGGTCATGAGAAGGATAGTACCGATGAAGGAACTGTGGTTGTTAGCACAAAGAAGACGAGGGCTTTGTCGCACTTGAGAACTTACGGAATACAGAATGCCAGCATGACGAGGAGGTTCTGGCTGGTCTTCTTGACGAGCCAGACGGAAGAAAGCAGCACGATGATGATGTAGAAACCCAGAACCATGGCGAGGAGCTGTGTCTCAAGGGTGCTGAATCCGAAGCTCTTGATGATGATGTTGGCAAACGCACCCAGGCCAGAGGTGGGCAGGGTGGTGCAGAGGGCGATGAGGGCGTATCCCCAAACCTGGGGGTCCGTGAGACCCTCGATAAACTGCTCCTTCTTGAAGGTACGGTTCTGCATGCCGGTCTGGTTGTCGCGAACTCGCTCGACCATTTCGTGCTTCTCCTGCTCGGTGAAGCAGTGGGCGCGCATGGGGCTGTCGGGCATCCACCACAGGACGAAGAAGCCGAAGACGATGGAGATGATGCCGTAGGACAGGAAGAGCCACTGCCAGGACTTGAGGGGGCCATGCTTGATCAGGGAGAAGCAGTAGGCCAGAAGACCTCCAACGATCTGCTGGGCTCCGTTCATCATGTACCTGGAGAGATGGGGTCAGTGATTTGGCCTCGAGATTTGTCTCTTGTGCGTTTCAAACATACCAGTATGTAACTCGGGCAGTCTGCTCCTCTCGTCGATACCACATGGCCGAGATAATGACGAAGGCAGGCTGGCAGGCAGACTCAAAGATACCGAGCAGTGTTCGCACAACCACAAGGCCCTTGAAGTCGCTACAGGCGGCGTGGCAGGCCAGGACAGTGCCCCAAGCAATGATGGAGAAGCCAAGGTACTTGGCGATGGGGACTCGGGAGATGATGTAGTTCTGGGGATACTCGACGACCAAGATGGCGATGTAAATACAGGTGGTCAACCATGAGTACTGCGAGTGAGCAGTGTTAGCATGCCGTAATCATGGTGTCGACGGCCACGCGCAGCGAGCGGGTTGACTTACCAGCTGAGTGACGGTTCCATCCGGGTTCGTCATGCCAGTGTCGGCGGGAAGGCCCATGATGGACGAGAAGGACAGAGTGCCCTTGTCGATGGCCTGGAGGAAGTAGGTCAAGATCATGACGAGCAGCACGCGCTTGTCGATCTTCTTGCGAAGCTCGATGTTGCGCTCGGGCGAGATATGGATGCGGACGTCGGAGGCATACTCGGCGAGCTCCTTGTCGACTCGCTCCGAGTGGATGGCGGGCTTCTCCAAGTCGGCCGAGGGCCGCTCGATCTCCGCGAGGGACCGCTTCTGGAGGCCATCGTTGGCCGAAGCAATGTCCTTGGAGTTGCCGATGTCGTGAGATGCCATGGCTGGAGTTTTTTTTGGGTATCCTAAAGGCTTGAAGGAGGTGAGGAGGGCTGGTTGCATCAAAAGGGACAAATGTCGGGGAGCAAGCTGTTTTATCTACTATTTTTCGCTGCCCCGGCCGGGGTAACGGGGGGGGGGACGATTCCCCATGCCGCTAAGCGCAGACGGGAGGGGAGCCTTTTCCCCATACCCCAGACCCATGGAA
>JABSTB010000655.1:0-41284 GCA_013756995.1 Neonectria neomacrospora | reverse complement strand
GGTGGGAGAAGTGGGAAGGAGCAATCATCCCTCTTTCTGCGGAAGGAGCTGGTCCGCGCGCGCAGACGCGTCGCTGGGAGCGCCCGCCAGACAGGCACGTCCTGCTGCCAAGTGCCAACCAGCCGCCGCACTCACAGTCAAACCACGGTGGAAATGTGATAATGCATGCATCCATGTTTTTCGGTTTCAAGTCACCTCAGTAAAAATTAACAACAATAAAGATCATATGCATGCATACATGCACTGATAGATTCTTTTATAAATTGGTTGGTAAATCATTCTTTATGCCCGTTCAACTCCTTTGAAAACAACAAGGCCAGCGAAGCACCCCGATTTTCCCCCATGATGCCGATCCCTTTGTCAACTTCTCCTTCTCTTCTTTGTCCTAGATACAGACATATTTCAAAGACCGCGCTCACAAAAAGGGGCACCACCCGATGTACATTGCCGTCAAGTTCCTCGGGTCGACCGCTTGTTTGATCAGCTCATCCACCTGTCCCTCGACTCCCAGCGGAATGCTCTCATTCGGAAGCAAGCCTTTCACCTTTCGCCTGATGCTATCGACCACGCTCTGCGGCTGCAGCTTGACGCCTACATCGCCTCTGCGATGCGCCCGTTTCTCCTTTTGTAAGTCTAGAGTCGGGTCATATATGAAGGCCTCCAAGATGGTCATCAGCGTCTCGTCCTGTTGACGGAGTATACTCAGTGTGAGCTCGCACGACTTGCGGAACGGCCCCTCATAGCCGTATATGCCCATCGCCGCCACCATGTTGTGCGTAAGTCTGAAGGGCACGCGCTCCGGCTTGGCGAATGTAAGTCCCTTGTCGAACAGACAGTTGAAATCGACGTGGAAGACTCCGCCATTGCCCTCCTCAAGGTTCACGTTCTCACCATGCCTGTCACCTAGTCCTAGGATCGTACCGACCATGGACATGACGGCACATGAACGTGTGTATCTTAGGCGTGCAGCAAACCACGCTGATGGATTGGGAAACTGTTGCGTGAACCAAAGATGCAGCATCGGAGGGAATCTTCCCAAGACTTCGTCTGTGAAGATCCGGCTCTTGCCTTCAGACATGCATGCTTCATCCATCAGTTGTTTGAGTGCGTTGTAGTCCGGGTAAATTTTGCGCGAGGCATAGAGGCTGATGAGAATGTCTCGCATCGTCTTAATTCCTGGAACCCACTCGATGATTCCGCACTCCTCATTGAGGGGTGTTACAGCGTACGTTCGGATGTATAGCTGCCTTCGACTTGATTCCGCATCTCGCTTCAATGATCGATTGATGAGGCTATTGAATTCCATCAGACGTTGATCAGTCCGAAGATCGTCTTTTGGCTTGATCATGAGCATGTAGTTCTTGCCGTCGGTGCCCCGCGCTGTGAGGCGTCTTGGCTTTGCCAGCGAGCTCAACACCAAAACATCGTCCAGGAAGCAGTCAATCGTGACTACATCTCTTGAGAATGCCTTGTGTTTCTTGACATACTCTGATACTGCTGGAAGTGTCGCCGTTAATGACCCTTCCACGGGTACAACCAATGGGCATGGCGTGCACTTGTGGTTGAACCGAAGATCTCTAGAAAGGCTGGCGTGTACCGTCTTGTTGCCATGGAAGTCTCCGTTTGTGCATGCTAGAAGCAGCTGTTCAGCTAACTTCTCTCCCATCCGTAGGAGATACTTCAGGTCGTAGGATGACCCTTCTACCTTCCGCGACACGTTCCTTATTGTCTGGAGGATCTGGGTACCCCGTGCCTTTCGCTCTGACACCTGCTTGGTAGTCATAATGCCAATGAGACTCCACAGCGCCTGTCGAGGATGAGCCTCGACAACCTTGACAATAATGTGCGTGAGCCGATCGAAAACATTCGAGTTCTGATGGGCAATACGTGCAACAATTTGCGGTAAGGCTGTGTAGAAGACGTATGCAGGCAGACGGTGAATGTACTTGTCCAGGAAGGAATGCAGAAGGTTCAGCTGCTCAACACGGCGTCGGTGAAGTTCGCGTGACAGGGACACCTTACCCTCAGGAGCCTTGTCTACTTGCGCACCGAGGTCTAGCCATAGTGTCAATATCCTTGGAAGAGTCTGATACAGGTATTTGGTCCCAGAGTTTAATGACCGCACGTAGTTCTCAATGACCAGCCTGGCAATCTCGCCAGTAACGTAGTTGTCGCTTTGGTCGTCCACCCTGAGCGGCTTCTCGGACTCCAAGATTTTCTTGTAGTGACGGCCGAGGTAGTAGTGGCCCTTCTCCCAGGTTGAGTACGTCTTTGGTGGCTGCTGGTATTTCTCTCGCAATGCGCTGGCGTGTGTCTGACCTGCGTTATCTAGCCACTTGGCGAGGAGAAGTTGTGCTCTGGCCGTCAAGAGTTTCTGGTGTGCGTTCAGCTTTGTAGAGCTCGTGCTAGTCGATGTCCCAGTCTGGGTCATGAACTTGTTTCCTTGAATAGCGCCCTGAAGCATCTGAATGGCCTTGCGGTGCTGATCCTCCCTCCACAGCAGCTTCGCGTTCTCAATGGTGGCCGCATCGTCGCCAAGCTGGGAGGCGTGTAGTACAGCGTTGAATGATTGGTGAAGGGAGTTTGTCTTTCTTGCAAGTCGTGCACTCGTCAACCACAGTCCTGATATGTCAACATCCGAAAACGTCGGTCTGTCTTGATTAGCATGATGGGTTTAGCCTACGTTCAGTCGGAGTTTGACTTACCGGGCAAGTTCCATCGCAGCTCTACGAATACCTAGAAGGTATTGCTTATCGTTGACATAAGCGCCTACGACTTCAAGCCGCCTGTCTAGGAGCGTCATGGTCTTTCGATGCGCTACTTCGTTTCCGGCTTTTGCTTCGAGGATGATTTGCAGATCAGTGAGAACGTGACACCTGAGCAAGTGGTCATGACAAGCCTGGAATGAGGCAGTTGCTGATGTGTTCATAGAGGACGAAATCTTCTCTCTCATGTTTTTTATCGTTTCAAGAAAGTCAGGGGAGCCACGGTTCTTGTGCAAATTGTTGAAAATGGTTGCCAACGA
Source organism: Neonectria neomacrospora (assembly GCA_013756995.1). NCBI lineage: Eukaryota > Fungi > Ascomycota > Sordariomycetes > Hypocreales > Nectriaceae > Neonectria > Neonectria neomacrospora. The sequence continues at coordinate 38,259 of JABSTB010000655.1, read as the reverse complement.
CACGTTGAAGTCTTGGATGGCGTCACCATGGAACCGCTTTGTAAATTTGGCAAGACTTGGCCATCTGCCTGTGACCCATGCGGCTTCCACAGCAAATGGAATAATCTTGTTATCTGTGGAAGGATCTGTATGCATGCCCTCAACATGGTTCAAGAGTACGTCTGCCAATTGTGAGCATCGAACATAGTATACTAACAGATTTCACTTACCATGTTGGCCAGCCTGTTTTAGACAGTGTAGCAGGTCAACTTGAACGTCGACATTGTCGGGATTCTCGGTCAATTTCATCTCATACCAGCTCTGTACTGCCGTCCAGCGGCCGGCTTTTCGGTGACCGAGTATTTGCTGATTGATGTCCAAAACATGGAGATGAGAAGATATTCCGTCCAGCCCATCAGGTTCGTCAATGTTTGCGTATATGTCTTGGAGCCTCTCGAGGAGCCGAGTACGATCGCCGGGCGCCCGCTTTCGTTGTTCCATCTTCTGAGCGTGTTGCTCAAGATGGAAGAGGGCTCGGGCATACTCGTTGCAATTGATAGCTCTCTGTGATATCAACTCAGCCGGAATGGTGTCCAGAGCCTCCTGAACACAGGCCAACTGTCCCTTGTCGGACTCGCTCAGGCGGCCAGCTGATCTCTTGGCCTGTATCCACCGCATCGAGTAGTCGACCACCCGAAAGACAGCCTAATGATCGTTAGAATGCGAGATGGTCTAAGCACGCAAAACTTACGTGACAAAACAGTTTCATCTCTTCCCGTTCCAGATATGAAGTATCTTCGCCCGGTTGATGTTGGAGAATGCCAAGCATTTCCCCAACAATTTCTTTCCTTTCTTTCTCACTACTCCTGCTACCCAGAAGAATGTGCAGCATGAGGTAAGGGAGAAGAAACTCTGCAGCCGAGAGATCCTTGACACGAATCACACGAGTAAGGGGCTCAAAGATCATATCACTATGGGGGTTCTGCCCCTTTCGCAAAAGATCCACGACAAGTGTTCTCAACCAGTTCCCATAAGCCTTTCCGGGACGGAAGATGGGATATTCCACCTTGACTGGAAGCATGGGGGCTACCATGTACCTCGATGTAAGAAACGGAGTGATTACTTCACGAGTGGTCTCCGGGATAGCGATCCATTTTCGGTAGATATCGTTCCCACCGAGCATGCCAGTGCCTTGCATGGCGCAAGCGGCCCTGATGTCGCATCGATCCAGAAGCTCCTGCATCGCAAACGATAGGAAACCCTGAAGCTTGAGATCGGTAGCGGATAAGAACGACGGCACCAAAACCTCTTGTAGCAGAAAGATGGCGAAATCCGTTGTTTCTTCACCTTCCTCAAAGTTGTTTAGCACAACAATGGATCGCTGTTCTCTCACGGCCTCGATCTTGTTGGAATCTAGGCATCCAATCAAGCCCATACACTCGGTGCATAGTCGAGCAATGTCCGCTTGGACACCGTTGTACTTGCACGCACAGTCAAGCAGAGATCGCATGAGGGTAGCAATGGCAGTGTCTGGCTGTTGAGTGACTGCGGAGCTGTGCAATGCGCTTTGGCTCACCTCGAGGTAAGTCGCTAGTTCAGCTAATGCCTGAAGAACGACACCAGAGTTCTCGTGGCCGATTCTTTCCGAGAAGACCTCCAATGCTTCTTCCACAAGTAATGTTGGCCGCAAAGTCCTCAATTTCGAGTCAACTTCGTCTAGCCCTGCGATATGACTGAGCGAAGGTAGCTTGCTGATATGCTTCGAGACAACACCTTCGTAACGATCAAGCACAAAGCCTAGCATGCGTTTTACAGTCGTCAACGTGTCTGGGTTTAACGAAGACCAGTAGCGTTCTACAACAAAGAAGGTCGTCTCAAGGAGCGATTCAACGTCCTCTTCTTCGAGATGAGTTAGCATAGCTGCCCAACACGAGAAGCTCACTTCTCGCAAAGTATCGTGTGATAGGGCAGATAGGAGACATGCCGACATCTGGGTATTACTTAGCATCCGGCACTGGAAAAAAGGCAAAAGTGTAGCTTACCTGCGGCCGCGCGATTCTTGCATAATCCTTGCAAATCCTGATCATTTCCTCCATTGCCCGAATGCATCGTCGCTGCTCCTGTGCAGGAGGGTGAGTGGGAAGCGAATCATTGATGACGTCTGTGAGGCGAGCCATGAGCCCGAGTAGGTGGGATTGAAGAAAACGACCCGTTGGGTTTCCCTTCTTCACCCTCGTCTCTTTGTTTGCGGTCAAGATCATCATTGCCATGGTGTTAAGAGCTTTGCGGATCTGCGAGTGGGTTAGAAGTGTGTAGGCGAGTGAAGGCTTCACTAACCGTCGGCTTTCGAGATTCATCTGCCTCACCGGCTGCTTTCAACAACTCCATGACAATGAGCACCGGCTCAGACTGAAGGAGACCGAGAAGTCCGATAGATTGAAAATGTGGCGAGATTTCATCGAGACGTGACTCTGCGAAACCTTCGATGTCCTCTGTATCTTGGACTAGTAGCAATGCGAGGATGGCAGCTAGGTTTGAGCTGTCCATGAGCGGCTGCCAAATCTCACTTTCCTTTCGAGCTTCTGCGATTTTATGGATGACATCTTTTTGCTTGTCGAGTACCAGCCATGGCAAGGCATGCGTCTGAACTAACAGAAGAAGCTCATTGACCGATATTTGTAGCAACTCAGCGATCGCTCGACTCATTTGGGGTCGGTGGACCATGTCTCTTGTTGTCATGTATGCGAGACTTGGCCAGAATGGCTCAAAGAGGCGGCGCGGAGTGGTGCGTCTCGCTTCAGCAAGGTTGAGAAGCTCGTTGAATGCGAATGCGGATACAATGTTGTTGCTGCTTCCGAGATATTCCAAGAGTTTAATAAGGACTAGATTGAGCTCGTCTTCAGGAACGACTCTGCCCAATTGGCCCCATGCCATTACGCAAGTCTCGACCATGTTGGCCTGGTTCTTCTCAGATATTGATCTTAAAAAGGCAATCGAATTCTTTCGGTTTCGGTGAACCACGCCCTGACCCGAAGTAGACATTGGCCTGTCAAGTAAGAACGTCGCCAGTGCTCTTCCTGCCGCAATTCGCAGTTCTCTGACGGAGCTGTTCAAAGACTGAAGACACCACTGGCCCAGACTAGATGTTTCCAAATCCAGTAGTCCTGTCTGATCATCGCAATGCAAAATGAATCTTCTCAAGGCCATCATTGCTGCCACCCTTGGACGTCGAGATTTTGCTAGCGTAGGTGAGCGAGTGAGCTTCTCAAAGATCGCTCGCATCTCAGGGTTCGAGCTTGTTGCGACACCCAATGGCCGATCTTCTGCGGTCTCTGCATCACATATTGAGCATTTCAAGCCTTTTACTGTTTGTATTGCTGAGTCTGGTCCTCCAAGGTTGTCGTTTAGTGAGCAGCAAGTTCGACACAGAAGTTCAATAGCGAGGCACTGGCGAGATTCATCGACCTGTTCGAAAGCGTTGCTATTCCTATTAGCAAAAGGCAGTGAAGACAGCTGTTACTTAAACTCACAGAAATTCGGTCTCAGAGATCATGTTGTCCTTGCCTGGGTTGGTTGGGACTTCGAGGGCCTCATGCAGTAAATGCATCAATAAATTTTGGCCATGAGGAGATTCCCTCGAAATCTTGCGTCTCTTGACACTGTCATCAGAAACGCCTTCATGGTCTCCATATGTCAAGCACAAAGCCTCGATTGCTTTCCGAATATGGTCATCCTGGAACTTTGACGGATGCAGGTTCGGCTCAACTGAACCTGGAAGGGGTACAGTAGTGAGATACTTGAGCGTCTGTATCGTTCTCTGCACCACTGTTAGCATGCAGTCAAAGTTGTGGGCCGACTGGCTTACCCAAAGATCAGAGTCCTCTGCTAAAGCCGGGTATAATAACAAGGGCTCGTCCACCAACTTGGATGCTGCGAGTCGGCTTAGAGTTCTATCCCGAATCGACGATTTCGCAATCGTGGCCAAGGCGACACAATATATACGCTGTGCGTCTGGATCGGCGTTCTCTTGAGCAGGTGATCCATCAGGACTCGATATCGTCTCGCTGCACAGTAATATAAGCAATGTAATTGCTTTACTTTGAACGGCAGATGATGTAGTTGTATTTTCTGACAGTGCATGCACAACGCTCAGAACCAATTTGATGATGCGAACTGACGAGTCAGGAATGACTGTGCTCCAGCGTCTTTGGAAGTTTCGCACATCAACCAGAGTATCCAATAGCCATATCGCGCATTCTGAGAACGAGGCAATGGTATGGAACGCACCCTCCCCCGAAACCAGAGGATAGAACAAAATATTCCCAAGACTTGTAACTTGTCGGATAGCTTGTTGGGTTCGGTCGACGTGGTATGTTAACTGGCAGGAGGATGATTGATGTTGCAAGATGTGATCGAGAGTGAATGTCGGCGGGAGATTCAGGGTTGATGGGGTATCCTCTAGACAAGGAATCGTGGAGGGGTCTTGAAGATGGCTAAGGAGGCCTGACTACGTTTAGCCGTGTTGTCGATAATTCACAGGTGACATTGGGCACTCACTAGACAAGATGGTCCGTAGATAGAGCACCATCCCAGGAGCTAGATCCCACAAAGCAGATGTTTGCGCCACAACCAGGAGGAAATATTGCAGCAGACTTTCAATGCTTGTGACAAGCTCGATGCACTGGGGGTGTCCAAGAAGCCTGAACAGCTGCGGAAACAGCCATATCCACAAGGGCTCTCGTCCTCGAAACAAGAACCCTTCATCATCTGGCTTATAGGCGAGTACTGTGGGTGTCTCCTTGATTGCGAATCTCAGGAAATTGATGGCCTTGAGCCCCTCTGCCTGGACGTGGGCTCGATCGAGGAATGGGTCATCGAATTTGATACCCTCAAGGACGACTCGGGAGTAGACGTAGATGAGCATATGGTTGTGCTCGACTCTTTCTTTTGGTGTTTTGAGAAGCGCAGGGTTATCCTTGACACGCTGGATAACGGCGAAGAGGCCCTTGAGCTCACTGTTCTCGTCCGATTTGGAGGACTTGGTTGACGCAGAAATGTTTTCCACGAGCTGTGCCGCTAAGGTTGATGGAGGTGGTCCAGTGATGGAATGCCCGTCGCCCGGGCCCCCTGGACCAGACACGAAGGCCCTGTTAAAAGATTCGCCGGCCATGATGCATGCGGCATCGTGGCTTTCATGTGCGTTGTGGTATGGCGACTGGTAGCTGAGTTGGAGCTTGGAGACGCGACAGATATGGCGGGGCATGACTGCACGACGCGAAATCACGTGACTAGATTTACAGCTCCTACTGCGGTCCTTACTCCTGCCTGTGTCCTGTCCCCTCCTGATTGATGTTCGTGTGCCATCCATCCCCTTTGCTACATATCCCAAAACGCCTGGCTCAGAGTCGAATGCCTTTCCTAACCTGTGATACAACAAACATCCTTCGTTCCTGTCTCCCCAGATTTCGCCTTCTGGTTGCTAGCACTATTCGTACTGTATGGTAAGCGCATCATGTGTCACTCCTGCACGGGTGTGTTAGATAGGTTGGCAACTCGACGGCAAGGTGTTCTGCTTACCTCCAAGTTTTATGGTGTATGTGATGTTGGCTGATCCATATCTGGCTTCAATGACTCCGCTCAAGCAGTAGTATCGATGCCAACCCATTCGCCTCTGCTTCGCCCTTCTCAAAACTGATATTGGTATCTTGTTCAAATTGAGAGAGAGAGTTCCCATATGCCGAGTAGTGGCAGAGAAGTGGACTGGTGCTTTCGCATCGTCGTCGTTGCTGTATATGTCGATCTCGGTCTGAGGTGTGTGACCGAGCATTACGGGGACGTCGCATTGATACTCTATGATCGACGGTTTCCCCTCGGGATATGACTCGCCCTATTTTTTGTGAGCGATTGGACCCTGGAGACCGCGGGATGGTTACCTTTTGGATAAACCAACACATCTCAACAACCACGTTCTCTTGCTCCTTATCGGACCAAAATCTATGCTTACTGTCAGCTTGAACCAACCCAGGGGAATTTTACGACTCACGCCTCCTTCGGATTATGTCTCATCAGGTCATACTTGGTCATCAAGCACGTCCCGTATGACCGCCTTGCGACCCGAGAAGCGACCGTGACGTGAGTCAAAGCGGGTTGATACCGACCAAGACCATATATCGCGGCGCCTTTGACCACCGCAGTCCAGCCATTCTCTGGCTGAAGTACTTCGGTGCTGCCGCCTATGGCATCTCGCACTTGGGACTTCAGATATTTGCTTTGTCCAAAGCCGCCGACGAGGACTACAGCTGAGACTTTGTCACCTGCCATGGAGATTTGCTCTTTCACAAGGCAAACCACGTCCTTCATGATGGGCTCAAAGATCTTGGTCTTCATGTCGTTTTGTGGCATGGTGTATCGGTTGCGTCTCAAACCAAGGCTTGGGTCAACCTTGATAGTGAGAGGCTCGCCTTTGGGAGAGAAGGTCTTTTTGAACTGCGATTTATGAGCCAATCTGTCACGTTGGAGGCTGCTCGGCTACGTACCGATTCAAACTCGTTCAGAGCAGCGACAAGTCTGGTATCAGTCCAGTACTTGTCTCCGTGAGTTTGTTTGAGGTGACGTCGGAACCTCATGTTCAACATTGACGAACCACACTTCCCACCTGTGCCTTCTGTCACCTCTTTCATTTCAAGCTTTCCGATTTGCGTCACTTCATACGAAATTAGGTCAACAGTTCCACCGCCGGCGTCGCATACAATAAATTTGCGACCAACTTTCAAAGTGGAAGGACTGAGGTTCTTGAGAGTGTATAGAGCTGCTGCTTCCTGAAAACTGGTCAACAGGGAGGTTACTCTTTGTATCCTCTTTTGACATACCGGTTCGGATATGAGCTGTATCCTTTGGTTTCCGCAGAAGCCAGCGATTGCCGCAGCCCTCTCCGTCGACTGCTTGGCAGCGGGTGACCATATAGCTGGAACAGTCACGACAAAATCCATGGGAGTCGATTGCACGATGCTTGGTGACAGCCGTTTCTCAAGTTCGCTGATAAAATGTGTGTGGAGACACGTTAGGTACGTCTTGGTCAAATCGACGGCCGACTCCCCATCTCTGGTGGTTGTATCTGATTCATCTAGTTTCCTACTCATGTGTTCTGATTAGACCGGGGCACTTCGACTGGCTAGGCTGGCACACGGACAGCTTGAAGAATCTACTTCTCTTGGCAGATTCGGGAATCTGGAAACCCCACTGCCATCCCGAAGCTACTTTGCGAAGCTCGGTGGGCACCTTGGGGCTGCTCTTGAAGGAGCCGACAGAAGGCCAATTCGAGACGACGTGTTGAACATCGGGCTACATGAAATTAGTACACTAATTCATACAGAATGCGATGGCATTACTTACACGGGTTGTCTCTGCCCAAGCGACGCCTGAGTAGGTCGTCCCGAAGTCAATGGAAACGATGATCCTCCGGTCGCTCATGACAACAGCTGGGATTCTGGGTGTCCTTGTTGTGGCCGTTTCATCACCAGTGTAAATCGGTGTTGCGGCGGTGGTACCGGCGGCCGGCACGCGAATTCAAGTAAGTCAGCCCGGCACTGACGGGAGGTGTCGCGGCCTACGGAGTACACGGGCCTCGTTATCTGGGCCACTTGTGTAACGGAGGAAGATGCAGCGATCTCGCCTTTGTTAGTTTGGGACAGCGGAGAGCATCGAACCCCGGATCATTTGTCATGTGTACCCGATGACCTGGTATCGGCGGCATTAAGTTGGGCCACGACTCCAAGTCTCGGGGCGACATAGAGAGGGGCCTCAGACACTGGGAGGGATTGTGACCAGCTCATCAGTCTGGAGCACCGTGCATTTGGCCCTGCATGCAGAGAGACGCCGGGGAGTGGATCCGGTTTGTGATGAGACCGACTTTTCGACCTCGCACGGCTGGGATGGATTGGGTTGCAGCACCCGACGCCTAACCACAACGCACTCAGTGTCCAACCAAATGATGAGGCTGGGAATTGGGCCTTTGTCGGGCGACCACCGCCTGAGGGGGATAGGCCCCATTCAGACCTGGCTATGTGGCTGGCGTGGCCTCGAAACGCTGCAGGCCGAAGCAGCGTCATTTGAGGCGGTGGATTACCTTTAGATGCAATATGGGGAGCTCGTTGGATTCCAGCGCGACGGCAGTTAATGCTAACGAGATCACACGACTCACAGGAAACAGGGCGCGGTAGAAGCATGGATCCAGAGATCGACACCACACCACAGGGCACGAGCAACAACAAAGGCGAGGGCGGCGATGGGTTCAAGATTAAGGAACTCTCTTCCGAAAAAGCGGCACTCGAGTCCAAGCTCGCCGACGAAATGAATCTGCGACGCTTCACCGAGGACGTATTGGATTCGCGCCAACAGGAGATCGAGTCCCAGGAAACGCAAAATGACCAGATTTCCTCAAAGCTAGACATTCTCAACAAGAAGCTTGCCGACACCCAACACCAACTCGCCGAAGCTCGCAGCCAGATGAAGACCAAAACTAGGCAGCTGCAAGACGCCAAGGACCAGATTTTTCGCCTCCAGCCGCGGAGGAACGACATCACTGAGGCAGAGGCGCGGGACGCCTACAAGAATTTGTGTGGCAATGTCCAACGATGGGTTGAGAATCGACTCAAGGGCGCTTTGGAGGATCTAGACCAAGGGCGATTGACCGTACGCCTGGCTCCTTCGCAGGCAGCGCGGTTCGTTGGCCTCCTCAGAGAACCATCTCGGCGATGTCTCAGCGTCGACCAATCTGATGAGTATCATGTTGTCGGCGTGATCATGAACTACCTTTGGCTTGTCATGTTTTCCAAGTCCTTCTACTGCCCACTGGATGATACTGAGGCCGATGGTACTCTAATGTGGATCGACGAACTTGAAAGCACAATGTCTCGGCTACCAAGAGGTATGATTCCCTTTTACTCATTGGCTAAGAATATGCTTTTAGACGAACTAACCTTCTTAGACATTGCTCACTGTCGCGAATGGAGGAGTGAGACGCTCACAGCATTGACAAACCAACCTATCTTCAAAACGCGGCGAACACGACACCTGCACTTAGTTACCGACGACTTGACGTCTCTTCTCTCAATGTTTACTCCTAGAACCCCTCCTGCGGAGCTCTATGCCTCCGTCCGCCGAAACATCATAGACCCTGCAGCAGACCTTGTCCACCGCCTCCACCTCGCCTCTAGTATCTTCTCACTGAAGTGGCCTGCTCGCACCGCACCATCAAGAATGGAGGTCTACGAATGCTTCAACCTCGCGAGTGGGGGCTTAATACTTGAACTTGCCGGCACCAACAAAGATTCACCATCGCGCCGCGATGTATCATATCTATTCGATGTTTGCCCTGGCCTCTTTGTCGAAAGGGTCGAAGGTGGGAAGAAGCTAGCATTGAAGGCTATCTCAAAACCAATTGTTCTTGTCAACAAGGGTGAGGGAGAAATCCCTCAGAGACCAACGCTGGTCAAGTGGCTGTGTGATAACGCAGGATCTCCACAGGGCCCTGGAAGAGGGCCAAAGAGTAAGCCCGCACATTCCGGTCACCTTTCCAAGCTCTGAACTCGTGCCTAGGGGCCTTTGGATCCGGAACATCGACCTCCGGAAGATCCAGGTGACAATCACGATGCTTTGGAGTTGTACTATTTGAATGGAATTGTATGTCAGTGAAAGCCAGCAATAGGGAGGCACCAATAGAGACGGAAACACACCAGAATGATTCAGAAATTCAGACCTCACTTAGGAGCTACGGCGTTGGGGATAGGTATTCAAATGTCGACATTTCATCTCAACCGGGTAAAACAAGGACGTTCATCGACCACAATAACGGGAATGCTTCGCATCCGACGAGTCGGCCGGGGTGGGAGCGCCGGCGCTGGCGCCCCAACATCTGACTGTGCGCGTCTTCTCTCGGTGGTAACCACGAGTAGGTTTGCTGCCGGCGCGCGTTGAGGAGATGGATTAGCTGGTCGAGGAGGTGCTTGAGTCCTCCGGGCCGGAGATGGCGTACCAGACCTTTGAGAAGCACCACGTTTGACTCCTTGAGAAGGCTGTCTGCCCTTCTCGCTCATTGGACTTAGGTCTCTTCTGACAGGGCCTGATCCTGCTGATCCTCCTCTTGGCGCTCCTGATCTTCCAGGTCCGGTCGCTCCTCCACTTCCTCCTCCGGCTCCTCCAGACTTTTCTGTCTTCTTGGTTTTGCTTAGAGGCCTCTTCTGATTTGGTGGGACGAATGGTCGAATGCAGTTGTTGATGTAGTCGTTTCCAACCCCGAGCGCTCTGGCGTCGTTGATGCCGAAGTTGATGCGATTGACATATTCCTCTTTGGGCTTGCTGTCTATGATGTAGTTGAGGCTGATGTACACTAGGACGTCCTTCTGCAAATGCTGAGGGTGCTCGACTTGCTGGTGCCCTTCATCGTCGGCGAGTTGACGGACCTTTGCCGGACCGCCCTTGTCGACAATCCAAGCCGTGGGTCGGCGGTACAAGGGAGACTGGGCGCGGTGGAGGAGGACAGTCATGTACCGCTTGGTGTAAGCGTTCTTGGAGACACCCTCGTTGATATCCAGCCGCGCCTCATCCTTCTCGTCGATTTCGTAGACGAGCCCGTCGACCCACTGGCCTTCAGCCTCGACGACATTGGCATAGCCGCGCTCGTTGATCTGCCAGCGATGATGCGACAGTCTCGCACACCCGATGAACTTGCTCTCGGGACATCGCCGCTTCATCTGCCGGAGGTGGAGATTGCTCCCGTAGGCAAAATAGTACTTGGGGGGCCGGGGGCCGTCGGCCGGGGTCGTCCCGATAGCCTCGGAGGCCATGTTGAGAAGCACTCGGAGACACGAACCTCCGGGCATCCGATGGCTTGGGTGTTTGGGGCTTGGGACTTGGGAATGGGGGTGAGAGAACGGGTGACAAATGGTATGTGCACTCGAAAGTGATTGTGGATGGATTTGGCTTGCGCTAGGAGAAGAGGAAAGAGAAAGTCCTCGACTCATGACTTCGCGGCGTTTGGATGAGGCCGCCGAGTCTGTCTATGTCGACGGCGATGAGGCGGAGTGGATGCGGCCCCTGCATACATTGGGCAGCAAACGCGCCCAGGGACGACGCCTCCAGACCGACACAGCGACCAATTGGTGCTCACCACGTTCGGGACAACTCCTTTGGGCAGACAAAGAGTCATCCGCCAGCCTCAAAAAACGGTCCCAGAACGTTACACCGTCGCTTGAGCCATCGTCTCCGGTTGGGCGGTGACATACCGCCAGACGGGCCCGGCTCCACCAGCCCGGTTCCCGCCCCCGGGGGGGCCGCAGAAGCGAGACCACGGAATCTCGCATGCCTAATTAATGAGATTGCATGTGTGCCGCCTCATGTGTGTCTCAATTCCGATTTGTTTCTCAGGACGACACGTTGGGAGTCGTACAGGTCATGAGGACGAGCTGCTGACTGCTGGAACAGCGACGAATCGAGGCACGCAGGGCGAGTGAGGAAGCGTACGATGTGATACGTCTCATAGAAGCAGAACTTCCTTAGATATCACCGTCAAATTCACCCGTTTGCTCGTCAAGACGGTCATCACTGTTTTATATAGCTTTCTTCTTTTCTGACCTTTGATAGTTTCGTGGGAATAGTCCGTCGTCGCAGAAACCATGGTCAGACACTACAACTTCGGCGTCGAGATCGAGGCCGTTGCCAGGCCGTATGGTGGCGGTGAGAGCTTCACCAACGCCGACTGGTACCGCCAGCTCGCCGAGAAGCTGCGGAACCGTGGCATTGACGCCGTGCACGATGACAACTCTCGGTACAGCAAGCACCCCGAGTACTACGGCGGGAAGTGGTTCGTCACTCGAGATGGCTCGCTGAAGCGGCCTCGTCCTTTTGGTATGTCTTGCTCCTCCGAGACTCCACTTATATCCGCTGCTTTACTCTCTCGAGACGGTTCAATATGCAGAACACTGACTTGATACTCGCTCCAGTCTGCATGGAGGTCGTCTCCCCCCGTCTCGACACCACCCAGCACGTCAGCGAAATCCTCGGCGACTTCTGGGAAGCCATGAACGTGCACTTTAACCCTCAACGGGACATCTCGTGCGGAGGGCACGTCCACGTCACGCCCGTGAGCCTCAACAACAAGTTCTCGCTGCGGACGCTCAAGAAGATTGCCTTCGCTACCATCTTCTATGAGGAATTCATCGCCGCCATGCTGCCGCCCGTCCGTCGCGAGAACCAGTACTGCAAGATGAACAGCAAGAGCGAAGAATCCGGGCTGTGCAACTCTCTCGTCTGGGGGAAGAGCACTACCGCCCTGGCCCAGGTCGCCGCCGAGATCCTGGCAACGCCGTCCGAGGTCGAGCTATACTTCTACATGCAGGGGAACCGCTACGTGCTGTGGAACTTCCAGAACATCTTCCCGAATCCTAAGACGGGGAGATGTACCGGGACAGTCGAGTTCCGCGGCGGGAACCAGTTCCTCAACACCAAGGGCACGTTGGCGTGGGTGGCCTTTGTCCTAGGTTTCATCACCCAAGCCATGCAGGAGGTGAGTTGTCATGGACACGATAAACTGCTCGAAGACGGCTAAGCTGACAGTCTTCCAGGACCTGATTCATAAACCTCCATCCTACGTCAAACCGGGCGATCCCAACTTCGAACCACGCCTCCAGAGCTGGTGGGCGCAGCTCCGCAAGGCGGCCAAGAAGTCCAAGCTAGGCCGCTACCTGCCCGAGGACTACACTAAAATGCACACGAGGTAGCCGATAGGGCGATTGTTTGCTTCTACCTGATCGACCAAGGAGTCAACCATGGTGCTTTCGTTTATTTTCCTGTTTGTGTTTGCTAAGGATCAAAGGATGGAGGGCATTGCTGGGCGTTTATACTTCATACGGAACAATGGACTACAGGAAGACACGCAAGTTAGACGGCGTGAAGACTACAGAACAGCAGGGAAACTTTGGCTCTCGGGAAGAGCCTGGATGGATCGTCAGGTACCGGTTCACATTCAATTCAATACAGATCATGTACATGCATATGCATACCCATTCATTCTGACGACGCCGTGCCCAATGTTTTCTTCTACGATTCCTCTTTGGCTTCTCCCTCTTCAACCTCAAACAAGACGAGAATGGTCCCGGCTTTGCAAATGTCCTAATTTTCTTGTTAGGATCGTCATCGCAATGGATCTTTGGGGTGCTTGGACTTACTCCTTCCTTGTGTGCCAGCTTCTTAATTACGCCGTCCTGCGGTGATCGGATGACTGTCTCCATCTTCATCGATTCGATCCTAGAGTCCCATTAGCACAGATATCATCGCGTTTCAATGCCGAAACTTACACAACAAGGGGGGATCCCTTCTGCACCGTTTGCCCCTCTACGACCTCGTTTCTGAGAATCTTGCAGGGCATTGGCGCTGCAACAGAGGCCGTCACCTCTTTTAGCCCCAGTGCCTTCTCATACCACTTGGGCGGCAGGAGAGCGAGATCCGTCTTGATGCCATGCTGGAAGATGGTGACTTTCGTGTCATTGTCGGTGGGTTGTGGCACGACGGATGACTCGATTCTCTCCAGGGGGAAGTAGGACTCTAGCTTCATGACCTCGCCGGTAGCCTCGGGCTGGCAGGCGATGTTGTTGAAGACTTCGGGCGTCTCATCGTCTCGGCGGGACACAACAACATTGTACAGGTTGTGGCCTGTCTGTGTGACGCTGGCTTCTACAATCTCACCATCCTTCTCACTGTAGCCATCCAACACCTTGAATGCCAGCTTTCGCTCGCCGATGGCGTTGGCTTCGCCAAAGCCCAGGGTCTGACCGTGAGGCGGCGAGTTTCGAATCTCAAAGTTGATCATGCCGAGCGCAGCCTGGGCGAAGACCTCATTCTTGATGTGCCTAGGCTTGAATAGTTCATCTCTCCACTTGTCGATGAAGCCAGTCTCAACGTCCCCAGCGATGAATGCATCGGTTTGGCAGAGGCGTTTGAGGAACTCAACGTTGGTGCTGACACCAACAATCTCATATTTGCGCAAAATGCTCGCCATCTTGGCAATAGCTTGTTCTCGAGTCTCTCCTCGCACGATAAGCTTGGCAATCATACCGTCGTATGCCTCAGAAATGGTAGCGCCTGATCGGAAACCCCAATCTAGACGGACATCCTCGTTGATTAGGTCAGGGGGTAGGAACGCGTGAACCAGCTTGCCTGAATCTGGGAGAAATCCCTTTTCGGGGTTCTCGGCATAGATTCGTGCCTCGATAGCGGCTCCCCTCTGCTTCATCTGGACCTCGACCTCCTCCTGTGTTAGAGGCAGCTTCTCGCCAGCAGCAACGCGGAACTGCCACTCCACAAGATCCAGGCCGGTGACCATCTCAGTGACGGGATGTTCGACTTGCAATCGGGTGTTCATTTCCATAAAGTAAAACTTGTTGGTGTCCTTGTCAAGAATGAACTCCACGGTGCCGGCACCCACGTAGCCAACCGCCGACGCGGCTTTCCTAGCCTTGGTCCAGAGATCTTGCCGGGTGACTTCGTCCAAATCAGGGGCTGGGGACTCCTCCAAGATCTTCTGGTGTCTTCGCTGGACACTGCAGTCTCGCTCGCCCAAGGCAACGGTGTTTCCCCACTTGTCGGCAAAGACTTGAACCTCGACGTGTCTAGGGCGGATAATGTACTTTTCCACAAGCATGACTTCTCCGCCCTCGCCAAAGGAAGCTCTCGCCTCAGCTCTGGCACTGTTGAGTTGCGCCAGAAACTCGTCCTCGGTCAGGACGATTCGCATGCCCTTGCCACCACCGCCTCTTACACTCTTGAGCAGGACAGGGAAAGTGACCTTCTTAGCATGCTCTAGCAGCTCTTGTTCTCCCTGCTCCGTTCCATGATAGCCCGGGACACAGGGGACATTGGCAGCGGTCATGATCTCCTTGCTCCTCGCCTTGTGGCCCATGTCGGCCATGGCCGTAGCGGGTGGGCCGACGAAGACAATGCCCTCCTCCTCGCAGCGCTCGGCAAACTTGGAGTTCTCAGATAGGAAGCCGTAGCCGGGGTGCAGTGCCTGGATGCCATTCTGTTTGGCCAGGGCAATGATCTTCTCGCCATCGAGGTAGGCGTTTGCAGGGCCGAGAGCTAGGGACTGGAAGCCGGATGAGGCATGCCAGCTGCCAGCGTCGACATCTGTGTAGACGGTTGTGGCGCGGATGCCGAGCCGCTCGGCAGTGCGATTGATTCGGATGGCAATCTCGCCGCGATTGGCGATTAGCACAGAGCTGATGGGTGTGTGTTTGGGAGCAGCAGAAGAGGAAGAGGGAGCATGGGCAGAGGCAGTGGTGGAGAGGAGGCGAGGGAGCGGCTTCAAGGGAAGTCGACGATTTGCGCGGAGGGAACGCATGGCGGGCGGATGTAGAAGAGGACGCCCAATTCACTGGGAAATAGCTTCAGAGCGGCCTCGAAAGCTCAAGCGGGATAGAAGAAGCACAGAACAGGGTGAAGCATCGAACAGAGAAAGAAGAAGAGGTTTCTCTTCCGTTGTTATCGCTGTGCCGCGTGCTTCCTATGCCGTCCCGTCGGTTGATCCAAGCCCGTCCCAGGGCGAGTGTGACCGCGGGGAACCGAGTATAGCCGGGTCCGGGCGCCGTTTCCCCAGATCTCACTGCCTCTTCGGCGCCTCTGGGGAAAACCTTTCACTACGTCACTGCCGGAGAGGTGATAATTAGTCCGTGACGGTGGATCAATCCACTGAAGGCGGCTACAATAGCACTCTCCATTTCTTCGCTGCAGCAGCAGCTTGTATGTGACTAAGCCTTGGGCGACCCATTGATGCACACCGAACAAGAAGGGAGAGCCCCGCCACTGATGGAAGCTCGACACCTTATGTCATCATCCTGCCGGGACTCGCGGGATACCTATCGCAACCACCGTCACCACTATCGCCAGGAGCTCCCACATCGCACCCGCAAGACGCAAACGACATTTCACCATGGAGCAGCAAATACCACTCAACTACGAAGCCTCTGAGGGCGACACCCACAAGCAGACAACCACCACCCTCCCCCCGGACGTCGTTCAATGCCTCGAGAATGCCCGCTTCGTACGTTCGCGCTCAACCCCTCCCCCGCACTCCCTCGCCGACCGCCCGGGATAGCAGATCGAGCAAGATGGGGAAGCTAGACGGTGTGAGGTTTTGTCGAGAAGAGAAATGACCCGCTGACTTGACTGCTCGATTTACTCGCGATAGCTTCATCTAGCGACTTGCACGGACAATGTGCCCCACGTCTCTCTCATGAACTACACTTACCTCCCTTCGTCGCCCTACTCGTCCGATCCCGTTATCGTCATGACGACGAACCCGGCCTCCCGCAAGATGACGAACCTCGTCACAAACCCCAACGTCTCCCTTCTCGTCCACGACTGTGAGTTTCCTCGCCTTTCTTCCACATCCCAAAAAAAGACTTCACAGCCCGAGCGCAAGTGTCTAACATGCAACGAACCGCAGGGGTCTCCCACCGCCCACCCACCCAAGGCCGCAGACCCTCCGGCGGCTCGCCTGGCCCCGAGCATCGCTCTAGCTTGGCCTCGCTGCTTCTCAATCTGAACACCTCCGCGCTGTCCAGCATCAGCGCGACTATCGGTGGTGCCGCTCGCCTCGTCCCCAGTGGGTCCGAGGAGGAGAAGTACTACCGCGAGCAGCACCTCGAGAACAACACTTTCGATGATGCTCCCGCCCAACCCTTCACTCGTGATACTGACCCTGTCGAGGATGGTGGCCGCGAGTGCTTCGTCGCCGGTGAGGAAGTTAGGGTTGTGCTTGTGGATATCAAGGATGTGCGGATCAGTGACTGGAAGGGCGCTGTGCGGGATTGGGCACTAGTACCAGAGAATGAGAACCTTGTCAATGGATCGCGGTAGTATCCTTAAGAATGGGTTTGAAGTACAATAACTCGACGAGAAAATAATATTACTGATCCCATTTGGGTCCAGACGCAAAACGCGCCTGGCTTTCATCCTGGAAGACTGGCCGAGCCATCGTCACTCGGTATCCTCCTAGCTATTTGGTAAACAAGCAAAGACAAGCCTTGCTAACGACGCTTAAACTCCAGCTTTGTACGAAGTGCTCACAAGAGCCAAATCTCTAATAATCCCTGTGTATTCCAAATGAGGCTGACGTCTGAGAGCTCCGAGAGCTCAAAATCGAGCTTCCGGTTCGACTGTTTGTACTCCCGCCAATTCCGCAAAACCCTCTAACCAAACGCCAACGGGGTCAGCCATGAAAGACTGCCGCAAGACCAAAGCCTCAAGCGTTGGCCTCCCGATTTCTGCAATGACAGTAGTATGACACACATACGTGCCATGTTGAGACTCCCAAATATACCAATTCATTACTTAGCCCACTCAACGACCTCGAGAGCCAGCATCACAAGGATAAGCGTGGAAGGAAGAATCCTGCAGCGTGTGTTAGCGAAGTCGACATAGAATACACACGACCTGGATTTAGGTAACGTACCAAATAACATAGCTCTGGAAGAGAATTCGGCCCATGGTCTTCTCAAAAATGCCATTGATCTGGCAAATCTGCGCCAGCTGAAGTGCGCTGGGCGCACCAGTGAGTAAGAAGCAGACGATGACGAAGATCGGGTCGTCGAGGATGCTGATGGGCAGGTACTTCGCGAACACCGCCAAAATCGGGGCCATGATGAGAGTCGGCAGCAGCATGCGACAGATAAGCGAAGCGATCAGCAGCTTGTTTCCCATGCGTTCCTCTTCAGGATCGTGGGCCTCGTCGACGGACATGGTGTTGCGTGCCAAGTTGGCGCCCAGGACCACCAGAATCAATGGGACGGCGACGCCTCCACTGGAACGGATGGCATTGGTCACACTGTTCTGGACAAACGAACCCTCCTCGAAAAAGAGGCTCTGAAGAGTAGGGATAGACGCGACTGTAATGGCGAATAGCATGGCCCACAGAGGGGGATTCATGAACTCCCAGATGAAGTTGTTGAGCTTGGCGCCAACGGTCTTCAGGAAGCCGAAGAGAGACTTGGCAGGACGGGGTAGGCTTTCGTACCGACGGGTAAAAGCTTCCGATATGGTACTCTTCCAAAGGCCGAACTTAGCCTGGACCGAGGAAAAGAATCCCTTGGACTCGTCGTCATCGTCCACGGAGCGGATCCTAGGGAAAGTGAGGAAATCATCGTCGTCGTTGACGGAAGTCGCGATTCCAGGGGTCGCCCGTTTCTTCAGTTGGTTCTTCTTGAGGTCATCGTGGCTGGAAGCGGCTAGGGAAACCCTCGAGGCGTTCGCAATCGGGGTGCGGCCGGCGGGATCGTAGCCCTGCGAGTCGGCACTATCATCGTCTTCGTCCTCTGTCTCGCCATCCAGGCCACTGATGAGAGGCTCTGTTTCGTATTCATCACCCTCGAGATGACGGCCTTGGCCCTCCTCGGCGATCTCCTGGTGGTACTCGGGGTAGCTCTCCTTGGGAGCCAGCAACACATGGTATCCCCAGCTCCAGCGAACGAGTTGACCAAGCTGCTGGAAGATGAGAAGGTACAGGATACCTCGAGCACCAACCTCATCGTCGTTATCCCCGGGGATTTTGTCCCAATGCAGTCCCTTGATGGTCTGAGACAGCGAGAGAACCATAGAGATGGGAAGCGAGTTTGAGTTGCCGAAAACACCCATGGCAGTAACAAAGTTGGCGCCTCGCCTATTGAACCGGAACAGCTTGCCAACGAGGATGGAGACAACCCAGGACACGAAAGTCTGAATAACGAAGATAACGGGAATAATGGCCAGATCTGAGAGCTTATCGGCGTTGAGTTGAGAGGCAAGTTTCGTGAAGACTGTGAAGCACAACAGTCAGTGGTGTCCGGGGGCGCGGTGTATGCGACAACTTACTTAGACATGGCGTAAAGAGCATCACATTCAGGTTCGCCAAAAACTTCTGCTTGTCGGCATCGAAGTGACCGAGTCTAGCGATGACATATCCCGGGACACTGACACAGACAACCTCGAGGACGGCTTCGAAGACGAGGAGACATAGATGCGGCAGCGCCGGGTGGGATTCGTGGTTGTTGAGCGCCTGTAGAGGCAATTCGTAGGACCCTCGAGCGAACTGCGACAAGCGGAACGAAGTCGGTGCCGAAAAGGCGCGTGATGAATCCATCAAGAGGCGGGAATGTATTCGTATGTGGTCGCGTGATGAAGTCGCGAAGTGTCGGGGAGTGAGTCTTCTTTATCAGCGGTTAGAGTGGTTGATAGGGCACCAATGGCCAGGAAACGAGACGCGCAGTCGTGCAGGCACTACCGGCGCAAAGTGGATCGATCGGCGAGATAAGCTTATCTGATGGCGAGACAAGCAGCACTTGGCGAAGAGGAGACTGCCGGAGTAGAGGGCAGTGATTTTTGGAGAGGCAATTGATGGCGAGTGAGGGTGAAAACGTCGAGGAGCGCGGGAATGGGCAGTTAATACAAGAGAGGCAATGTTAGAGCCACCCAGAAATCAGACAGAGTGGATTCTCGATGGGGCGAGAGCGGCGGTGCCGGCGTGGCATCCTCCAGGTACTTGTAGTACAGCAAGCTACGGCGTGCTAGGTGCCTGGCACCTAAAGTGAAAAGCACGTTCCTCCTTGTCGTCACCACGTTGAGCAGCGAGGCGCAATGAGATGCCTGTCTGCGACGGCCCCTGTTACTGGATGGATACCCTGGGTGCTACGGAGCTACAGAGCGTCATCCGCTGTCCACGACCTCTCCACAGCGACCAGTCCTTGGACAAGACGCTGCCAACTGTAACCAGCCTAAACGAATGGAACCCAAGTGGAGGACCTCCTGGGCTTCCCTCGGACGTGTGTGAAACTGGTTGTGGCGCTGGCCGTAGCAGACTTTGGTTCAACGGTTCCACGGTTTTCATGTTCGCATGTACAGCAGTTGTACACAAGCGACGAGGTCATCGCGATGATGATTCAAAGCCCCACTCATCGTGGAGGTTGGGGGGGTGAATTACCTTATCGGTAGTATGTACCAATTGGATACAGCTTCTTACGCCATGATAGGTTGTCACAATGCCAAGGCGTTTAATCGATCGGGTTCACTCACCTCCATCGTGGAGCTCTCCGCCATCGCTCCGTACGCGTGACCTTTTTGATGATGACCTAGGGTGAGGATCTTCAGCTAGTATTGATGACTGAACCATAACCGGGTGCGTGTGTGGCTCTGTGGACGGGGATAAATGTCCTGGGAATGCGCCCCTGGAACCAGTCTAGATTCCTCATTGATGCCTGGTCTTGCGCGTCCACTGTGTCTCGCCGAAAAAAACAAAGGTGGCAGTGATCTAATGCCTGCGAGTGAGGGCACTTGCTTGCCTACTAACAGGGTTGGCGGCAGCTATCTCTTGGGAGACAAGGATTTACTGGGCGAGGGCGACGCCCTGTGGAACGGTGGCATGGCGCCACGGCCGGCTTGGCCTGTCGTCACTCGCCATGGACAAGTGGCTCGCAGCACGTTGCCTGGCTCTCAACGCTCAGAGGCCGCCGCGTTCTTTGCCTCCAACCAAGCTTGCGCAATGGCATCACGATGATGAGAGCTGGCCACGATCCTCCGCATGCCAATGGAGAGATCTACGTTGTGGGTAGGAAGAAGGGAAGTGTCACGGGACCAGTGTCTTGATGTAGTCCGCTCTTCGCGTCTTCCCAAAGAGACAGAGAAGAGCTCAAATGCATTTCTTGTGGGAGATTTTTTTTTTAACGAGATATGAGGCTATCGAAGGGGCTTACTAGCTTGGTGACTACGCTTGGTAAAGGTGGCGACAATGTGTGGCTTCACCACCCTTCGAGGCTGGGCTCGCCACATCAGACAGGCCACGAAGCTATTGAAACGTGCATCTGCTGCTGGTTAACATTGCATTCCGGAGGTAAGCGTCCACGTCGAATCGGACGGATAGTGGCCTTGCTTGTTTTTTTCTATGTTGTGGCGTTGGATAGAGTCATCGAGAGCACGCCAAGTGACATCCTCATCGCCAGTCAGCATGTCCAAGGTACGATAACTTGCGCTTATGCACTCATAGACATTTCTTGACATTGGGCCAACAAATGTCAGTACAGTAATTTGTGCATCCAGGTTGTCAACTAGTCTAACGGCGGATTGGAGACTAACAGAACTTGTCATCGTAGCTGTCATCGCTTCTGTAAGTGGGCCCTGTTCACCTGTGACGGAGCCAACCAACTCCACAGTATCGAGAGGTATCACCCCAGCAAGTGATATCCGCTCTTCAAGTGTCACGGACAGGCGATGATCTCCCGCGGTGTGTTGGGGCCTTGGAGGTTTCACTGGACACGGCGCGACAACGCTTGCCAAGCCATACCGGGATGTGAGCGATGAAACAGATGATGATGGAGGCCGCTGGGTTTCCAATGTCCCGACGCACATCTATCTGTGTTGCAGCGAAAACTGTGACACCCCAGACGCAAAACTTGTTTGAGCGTGTACGAGTACTGTGGATTACTTATGGCATCAAGATAATAACGCTGTTGACTTTGTCTTTTCCAGGGATAAGTACGAATACTGTCGCATGTAAGTATTATCCGCACCACTTCAGCCAGTTTGCGGTACGGTCGAACTCGAATCGAGTAAGATTGCCGCGTCTTCTTCGTCATCTGCGTTGATGAAGAGCATCGTCCGTTCAACACCCGACGAGCACCTCTCTCTCCTAGTAATAAACCAAGCCACACTTGTCTCAGGATCCAGGAAGGGCGATCCGGCACAAATCCTGTTGGTTCGTTCTGGCGTCGCATCGCAGGTCTTGTCTTGATCCAACCTGGGACGTGGTCCTCAATGAACATCCTTGCCCGATCCATACCAAGTGTCGACGTCACTGATGGAGGAAAAAAGCGACGTTTAGGTGAGGAAGTGGAGGAAGCGGTAGTGGGGTATGCCGATTTTCCACTTAAGGCCCAAGACAGAGGGCCAAACCGCCCAACAAGGCCCCAGTGTCAAGCCACACTGACATGTTGCATCTTCGTCAACGTCATCGCGCCCTGCTTTCAATCGAGAAATTGAAGCATCACGACGACGCCCCGATGCGGGCTCGTCTGGGAATTAATTCTTGTTTATCGGGGGTCGCGGTCCTAAGGAGAATCGAGGCGATGGTTCCTTGTCCACAAGCGACGCGACGACGTGGCTTGTTACATTGCCACCTCGTCGCTGCACGCGACAGAGAGCATAGCCAAAGCCCCCCGGATGGGAGCGACTTTTCTCCCCACGTATGACTCGAGCAATCCCGGTGCAAGAATACTGCACATCTTAGGGCCCTCGGGGCACCCACTTACAGTCACCGTCCCCTGTAGCCTCCACTGTAAACCTGCCCGCGGCCAGTGGCGGGCGTACGGTGCCGCCGGAACCGTGGCAGTGCAGCGGCCCAGCAGCCCAGCAGCCCCCCGGAAGCTGATGTCCAGCTTTTTCGCCGCCCGCTTTGGCCTCGCCTGCCTGCCTGTGCCTGTCCATATGTCGTGCCTTGTTTGTTGCGTACCTTACCTTGTTTGCTGCCCAGCTCCATGAGCCAACAAACAGTCAACCACCACCGTCGTACTTCGTACACCATCACCAAACAAGCCGCGCGCCCTCGACTTTCACCTTCGCTCTGGCTTCATCCGAGCTACTGTTCGCGCCCACGCCCCCACAGACGCCTGTGTCAACGCCGTCTGCAGCTATATACGACTCATTGGCCCCTCCCCTCGCACGCTCGCCCGCCGCTGCCCGCCGCGACCCCGCACCCGCGCTGCCACTCACCTCACCACCTACCCTCGCCTTGCTACTGTGCTGTATTCGTGCGTAGCACATTGGTCACAGCACCGCATAGCACCGCACGCATAATAGCAGCACTACATCGCAGCACCGCATCGCAGCACCGCATCGCAGCACCGCATCGCAGCACCGCATCGCTTCATTGCCTAGGCCAATTGCCCTGTGTAGTTTTCTGCAGATCATCCCGGAGCCCTTCAAGGTATGAGGTAACGGTATCAGTCGTACCAAGCACCAAGCATCAAGCACCAAGCGCCCGCCTCGTTGCGAATTGCTCCCTCCCAACCCAACGTTGCCCACCTACATATCCTCCTCTACAGTACAAAGTACCTGACCATTCTCTTCCCAGTTCTCGTTCGACGCAACAACCTTAGCACAAAACTCCCCCGCCGACAACGCCGCTTGTTCCCACGAGCCAAACTCGACCTCGCTCCCACGCCCCCCCTCTCTCTCCCTCTCCACCTCTCCCTCTACAAAGACCTGTACATCTTGCCAACATCTTGGACGACTATGCGGTTGAGCCTCACCTCGCAGTCTCGTTAGAATAAACCCCACCTTCAAGTTCACGCAACACGTATCCCCCTCGTTTCAGGCCATCCTTCCGATATCAGGGTATCAGGACACCAAGCTGCGGCCGACCATCCTCCAACGGCCCTGGTCGCCGGGCACCAGTCTAGACCGCTCGCTGCGAGAGTCCATTTTAGCTCCAAAAATCGGACCATCTGCTCCCGTTTCATCACTCGCATTGTGCGCGTCGAATCGATCGCGGCCTATAAACCGATCGACATCCCGGTTTGGCCTTGATCCGTCCCTCGCCTGATTTTGCACTACCGCCTCGCCGAGTTTGCCATATTACACGGTTTTGGCATCCGAAATCTCTTTCCACCCCGCAGTCACTTTCGACCTTACACCCCCAACTTCCTTCACAAATGAGTTCCGGGACCATTCCGGCCACGCCGGACGAGGCGTCCGAGTTCAAGGACTTGGCCATGCCTGCGTCCCCCGGCTCTGACGAATCATCCGCACCCAGCACGCCACTCGAAGCCCCGGACAGCCCTGACGAATTTCCCAAGCGAGTCCCCTCGTTACGATCCGTATCCGATCCCCGCAACATGAACCCCAACTCTACTGCCCTCGGGCTCTTGGGCATGGCGCGAAACCCGGTGCAGCACTCATCCAGCTTCGCTGGTAGCTCTGGCGCCACTATGGATAACAGCATTATGGCCAAGGCACGAGCACTGCACCAACAGCGATTACAAAAAGGCATGTCCCCAGTGAGTCCCTCGCCAGGAGGACAGTCCCCAACAGGGAATATGGGAAACGGTTTCCCCGCCAATTTGCGCATGCCTCCCAACATGCAACGACCGGGCCCCGTGCATCCCAAATCCGCCCCCGTCGTACCAAAGCAGTCACTGAGTGAGCGGAGGGCAAAGATGGGCGCCATGGGTGGCTTAGGTGGTATGGGCGGTATGGGTGGCATGGGCATGAAGCTGTCAGATATGAGCGGCAGCAGCCCTACAACCCCCGGCATGCGACGAACGGGAGCCCCAAAACTCTCAGGTATGACGGGGGGCGAAGCGGAAGAGCAGAAGCCCAACGGTACGGGCCACGGTTCTAAGATGGACGATTTCAAAAAGTACATCGACACGGACAAGGGCTGGGTCACGTTTGACGGTGCTGCCACCATCACCAGGACAGGAGTCAACTTTGCGAACGGCCAGACGTTCAGCATCTCCCTCGACGAAGTGGAAATGTTGGAGGAGCTGGGAAAGGGCAACTACGGCACTGTCTACAAGGTCAAGCACGCAAAACGGAGAGCCCCGCGGTTTGGTCAAGGCCTGGGGGGGAAGCCCATGCATCTTCAGCAGAGCCGATCTGATCCTTCTCCAATTAGGGCCGTTGAGGATTCAGCGGACAGCTCAGCAGGAAACGAGGACGGCAGCACCTCGGGTGTAATCATGGCTATGAAGGAGATGCGCTTAGAGCTTGACGACGCCAAGTTCGCAACCATCTTAAAGGAATTGGTCATCTTGCACGAATGCGTATCACCATACATCATCGAATTTTACGGTGCCTTTTTCCAGGAAGGCGCCGTCTATATCTGCATTGAACATATGGACGGCGGGTCCATCGACAAGTTGTACAACGGCGGCATTCCGGAGAATGTACTACGAAAGATCACTTACTCAACAGTCATGGGACTCAAGTCACTCAAGGATGAGCATAGCATCATCCACCGCGATGTCAAGCCAACGAATATCCTGATCAACACCCGTGGCCAAATCAAGATCTGTGACTTTGGTGTAAGTGGCAACTTGGTGGCTAGCAAAGCCATGACAAACATTGGATGTCAGAGCTACATGGCCCCCGAGCGAATCTCTGGTGGTGGATTCGCGCAAGCAGGCAACAGTGATGGATCATATAGCGTCCAGAGTGACGTCTGGAGTCTGGGATTGACCATCATCGAGTGCGCTAAGGGCGCATATCCTTACCCTCCGGAGGTGTCATCCACCATCTTCAGCCAGCTAAGTGTACGTTATGTCCCGCCCCTACTAACCGTTACCCTCAAACGCAGTCCTTGTGAAAGCTGACTTTGGTCCAGGCAATTGTTGAAGGAGAAGCACCCTCCATGCCCGAGACAGGCTACTCAGATGCATCCAAAGACTTCGTCAAGGCGTGTCTGCACAAGATCCCCCTGAAGCGGCCTACATACGCCATGCTCCTGAAGCATCCCTGGCTCATTGAGTTCACCAAACCCCAGACCATTACAGAGGAAGTCGAGGAAGGCGATGAGGCCGATAAGGTTGCAGAAGCTGTTGGCAAAATACATTTAGGCTCAACCACCGAGGACCCCGAAGTGGCTGAGTGGGTCATATCCGTGTTGAAGCGCAAGGAGGACGGCCTGGATAGCGGTGGTCCCTCACAGCCGGCATTGCACGCTGCGCCGCTCGATAGCGTCAGCCCGATGGGAAGTCCGCTCATTGGATCAGAACCGCAGAAATTCTGAGGACGCCGATAAAAGAGGAATGGCTCGGTAATATGCAAGCTATTTGTCCTCTCGTCCTCTTATTTCACTTGCATCCCGATGCAGACAACATCCATGGGCTGCATGGGCAGTATCAAAATCCCTTAGACAAAGCCAACAGAGCGGGCATCTAGTTGGCATAAAAAGATCGGTTTTCTCCCCTATTCTCACTAGCATGGCACAGCATTGGACAGAAAGGATGTTGGTATCTCGCTTTTCCAGCTCTCATCGCATCAAGTCTCAAGTCGAAATGCCTTGCAGCGCCTACACCTTGTCAACCCCTACCTACACTTGTTTCCTTTGTCCTTTCTCGCTTTTCTTTTTTCTCCTCTCTTTTCTTGCATAGTGGCCCCTGTACACGCATCCGGACGGCTTTTTAGACGGGAACTCCTCAACGCGATGGCATTTTGTTAAGTTGTTCTTTGGAACGAAATTCGGAACTGGGCGGTGGAAACTTGCACTTTTTGAATATTTTGGTGTACGTATATGATGATGACGGGAAAGAGTGGGCAAAGGGAGGCATTGAGGGCAACTTCGAGGCCTCCATTTTTAGTACAGCATTGGATGAGGCGTGTTGTGAATTGGATGAGCGGACGGGTGGGAGAAAGAAGCGACGGAAGGGCGAGTTTGATCCCGATATTTAACATAGGTATCTAGCTTACTTAAAGTCAAGATCCGTTGGTCAGCTGTGGGAAGAAAATGTCCAACCAACTTAAATTTACATAAAGAAAATCGCTAGCAGATTAAACCTTTCCGTGTTTTTTTTTCTTTCAGCCGCATAAATGTTTTATGTAAAAGGTTCACATTGAACACAACCGAGAGCAGTGACAGGGAAAGTATGAACATCGTATAATTCGTAAAGTGACTATTAGACAGTACGCGACAAGGTTGAGCCTTTCAACTTCAGACTCGAGCCACAGTGGCGCCATTATCGCCCGCTTCCAGATGGCATAACATGTACAAGGCCGAATTAAGGACAGCGGGCGTGTGGTTGTTCCCATCATGATCACCCCCCTGTACCGTTGACGGCGGCCAGAGCCGTGTTGAAGGTAGAAACACTGCCGTGGTCGCTCGAACTCCTCGACCCCCGGCTAGAAACGCGGATGCATGTCTCCTCGGTGGGAACATGACACAGTTCGATCATATTTTCTTCACTTACGCGACTCTCCACATCCTCATTATCGTCAGCGGCGCCATCCACGGGCGACATCCGTGGCGACATCTGCACAGGCCTGGGAACAGCAGGCTCAGCGGCCAAGGGCGATGACCCACGCTATGCGTAATCGTCCTTGACGCGGCGGCCGTCGTAGGTGTTGCTGCGAACGCTGCGACTACGACGTCCCCAAGTTCTACCACCGCCGCTAGTAGTAGTAGTGTCCTTGTTGCCGCGCAGGCCAAGACAAAAGAGCACGGTGGCGATGAAGAGGGCAGCCCAGGAGCCCCAGGCGAAGCCGAAGGCGTACGCGCCAACTTGGGCAGAGCGGTTGTCAGAGTGGAAGGCATTGCGGGCGAGGACAAAGGTTGCGCTTCAGTAAATATTAGTGACGACGTCATATGCTTTTGAAAGGGACAGAAACATACGTCATTAGAGCCATGGAGACGGATGAGAAGAAGAGGGCAATCGCAGCGACGAGGCCGGAGATGGCAGCGCCCAGGCGACCACAGCAGGCCAGAAATCCGGAGAAGAAGGCCAAGATCTCGAAGAAGAGGGTGATGAGGATCAAGACCCAACCGAAGCGCCAGAGGTAGAAGAACTTGGTCGACGTGGTACCGCCACCATGGCTGCCGATAAGCTGCGAGGGCGCATCGCTGGCATGCGAGTCCCAGGCGCGGCCGAAAGCGGGCGCGGGATGGGCCTTGCCGCAATCTTGGTTGTCCTTCCCGCAGAAGTAGAAGAAGGTCCACTGGGTAACGTCCCGGGCGCCGGTGATGCCTTTTGTGTCGGCTCGTAGGAAGTAGGTCTTGTTGAGAGGCGTAGAGTCCGTAACGCCGGAGAGGATGATGAAGAATAGGAGGACGATGGAGGCGGCCATGAGGATGAGGCCGGCGAGGCCGAGAGGTGCGTCTGAGGGGGGGTTTTGGTCAGCGGGAGGAGGTTCCAGAATGTGGTGTGGTGAAGTTGTGGTGATTTTGGTTGGGAACTCGAGCTTGGGAGCTTGGGGACATACTTCTGGCCATGACGACGGTGTTGACGTGCAGTCAAGAGGCAGCGGAATGGTAGATGATGATGGATATCAATCGATCAATCCACCGTCAGTAGCGACGAACGACGAATTGTTCTTTCGACACTTTGCTTGTGCTTTTGGTTTGCGCGCAGTCAGTTGTTGGTGGGAAATGGCGAGCGAGCAGTCGATGTGAGGTGACCCTGGTCAAATATTGATGTCACTGGGCAGATTTGTTTCCCCCTTGTCGTCACGAGATGGTCGAGGAACGGAGGACGGTCGGATTTTGCTGACCACGAGCTTTTTGTACACCAAGGTCCAGGGAAGGATAAATATGTAAGGATGAATGCGGAGAGAGAGGGGGGAGTGGCGAGGTAGAAGAAAACAGAGGGATAGGAAACGGGCGATTCCTTGATTTTTTAGCCTTTCTGGCGGACAAGTCGTTTATATGGGATACGCCGTCGACAGGTTGGAGCTCTCCGGGGCGGACTGCCGGCTAGCGCGAGTTTTAGGGGGCTTCCTCTTTGATTTCAGGCGGCCCTAGCTCGTAGCTCAGTGGAGCTTTGGAGAGAAGCCGCGAATGTCTCAGCCAGGCTTTGCCGACAGTGCGCTCTCGGGTTGGACAAGGCTTGGGCCGGGGAGCGGGGCCTCGGTCGATGTGTGATTGTGGTTGTGCGTCCGTCAAGTAATTGTTTCGTCCGTCAAGCCAGCTTTGCTTGGAAAAATTCAAACAAGCCATGGGCTGGATCTGGGTCCAAGGGGAATGTTGCGGCTTTATGGGGAGACGGCAAACTCGTGATAGCGAGGAGGGGGTGGTAATTGCGGTAACTGTGATGTGATGATGCCGGTTGCTCGACGGCGTTACGTATGTGTGCTCAATACTGGAGGCATGCAAGACGAGGAACAACACAGCAACGCCAACCGCTACGAGTACAATGCACTTGGCACACTGCCACTGCGCAACAGCTGAGTGCAGTATTCGTACATTCGTGACCCCCCCCCCGCTACCCAACACGGTAACAATCGCGCGAGATGATCAGTGGGGAGATCCGAGAGAGAAAAGCCGAGCGGGCGATGACGACACTCGCGCCAGCTAAGCTGGTTTAGCGTGCTGGAATAACTCCGTCCAGGCTTGGCGCCAAAGTCACCTTCTTTTGTTTCCATGACACCCCGTTGCTCTGTGCTGATGTCATGTCACGGGCTGGAAGGCTTGGGCTTGAGGATTTGGGGGCTTTCGCCGAGGAATATAGCGTCTGGTTTGTGTGGTTTTACGGCGTCGTCTGCCAAGAGTCGTGGCTCGGTACATCGAACTCGTCAGACTTTCCATCGGAGCTTTGTCGGTGAGCTCCGGAGTAGATTACCAGCCAGACACCGCAAGGGTTGATCGACGCGAGGGATGCTATTCGCACAACAGCAACGTGAGCAGTCCATCTCCCTCTTCCCCTCCCCAATGCAGATGAGATTGATTGGATACTTGGGTGCTTCCTGATATCTGAAGGATATCGATTTCTTCTCCGGTTGGTCCCACCCGCTCTGCCTGCGTCAGCTCCGTCGTTTGACAGCTGCAGCTCCCAGTGCAAAAGACCACCAGACCTTCGCTGCGCCACATTTTCACTGCGTAATGAATTCGTCAAGCTGTACGAAGTACTTCGTAGTCAGAGAGAGTACGAACTCCAGCACAATGTCAACAGTCCAGCCAGAGCAACCGTCAACCAAACCATAGAACCCAGTAGCGTTTGACCCATCATCAAAGCATCATCACGCTTACCCACATGTCAACTACAGTACGTAGTACATTCTGCTCGGCTCTTTTTCGACGTCACCACTCCCCGCGCTAATCCGTGAATATTTCCCGGCGTCACGGATCAGCCCCACGGGATCCATCTTCAGCTTATCACGAGCCGAAGCACGCCCCCAAGTCGATCCTTGCCGCAACCCGACACTGGCCTCCTCTTGAACTTTTGTTGGCTGCGTAGTCCATTGAAACCATGCCGCCGCGATTGCAAGCCCCGACCCGGCTCTGCTCCGTCCCACCACCTACGTCGCGGCCCGGAGCTCCAGCCCGGGTCCGAAGACTGCTCCGCCGGACCTGCCACGACGCCCGCCGGTGGTCCAGCTCCGGCTTGCCGCCCCTCACGCTGCTCACCCATGAGCACCTCGTCGGCCCCGGCCCCGGCGCTTTCGTCCCATACGACACCGCCCACGCCGCCCAGGATGACCTCCGAGCCCGGTTGCTCGCTTGGAAGAACCTCCCGGACGACCAACGCCCCGATCCCCCGCAGCCTCACCTCCTCACCTTCGAGGCCACGCCTACCATCACCCTCGGCCGCCGCCAGTCCGCCCTGACGCCCACGCAATCCTCCCGCCTCCAGGCACCACTGCGCGTCATCCTCCCGCGCCGGTCCGTCCCCGTCCCGGAAGCGACCTTCACGCCGGACATCCGCCAGACCAGCCGCGGCGGCCTGACGACGTACCACGGGCCTGGGCAGCTCGTCTTCTGGCCCGTCGTCGACATGCACTCGCCCCTCCACGCCCGCTACTCGGTGCTCTCCTACGCCGCCCACCTCGAGGCCACCACGCGCCGCCTGCTCGTGGACGTCTTCGGCCTCGCTTCCTACACGACCCGCGATGAGCCCGGCGTGTGGGTGCCGACGCCTGCGGGCCAGCCGGAGCGCAAGATCGCGGCGCTGGGCGTGCACCACCGGCGGCACGTCACGTCGCTGGGCATCGCCTTGAACGTCGACGTTCCCGTGACAGGACCCGAGGACGTGAACCCCTGGGCGCGGTTCGTGCCCTGTGGGCTCGACGGCAAGCTCGTCACGTCGGTGGCGACGGAGCTTCAACAACGGGGCGGGGAGAACGGTGCCAACGGACTCGTGGGATTGGATATGGCAGGCCTGGCAGCTCGGTGGGCGAGGTTGTTTGAGGAGGGACTAAGGGATGCGACGAAAAGGGAGGTGGATGGTGAGACGGATGTGAGCTCGCGCCGGGTGAAGAAGGATGCCGTCTAGACGATAGGCTCATCTCCCAAGCTCTAGCTTTCCTTGTACTAGATACCCCGACCTTTTTAGATATTTCCGTCTCGACGATATAGATGCCTGAGACGATAAACCCTGTGATTTCCAATCAGGTCTCTCTCCCTAGCAATCAGGGCAAGGGGACGACGGTGTTGCTGACAGGCATTGGCCGTTCAAGAAAACTGTTTCAGGGCTTCCGGCTCGCATTGTCCCATCAGAAACCTAGATGTATCTTAGGTCATCGAGCTCAAGTGCTCTGCTACTACACAACGTCATCACATGTGTGTGACCGTTAAGCTCGTCCCGCTTCGCGGGCTTCGATACCTTCACCAGTCATCAGCAACCAACCACGTCTCGAGAGTACGAAGCACTGGCATAACGGTTGTATGAATAGCAAAAGGGCAAGCAACTCATATCAATTGACTCAATCAAGCAAGATCACGGTGCATCACGTACTACTAGTGAAATTATCAAGCACGCAAGCAAGCAAGTGAGTAGTCAGCCAAGCGCCGGCGGCCAAAACAAACTCGCCATTTCCATGCTGACGGCCCGCCGGCGCAGTTCGGATGTATCTGAACGCCAAGCGAGGTGCAGACAAGGGTAGTTGGTCGTTGTTCAACAGTCTCAAGGATGAAGTAAAAAACTCAACCCGTTGCTGACGTTATCGGCCATGACGACCTGTAAGCTACGACTGTCAGTAGCTCCAAGTTGGAGTTTGTCGAACAAGACTAGTCTACAGACTCGTAAGGCGACACAGAAACGTAAAGATAAGGAAGAGTCGATGCCAAGTGCCAAGCGTCAAGTGCCAAGGGGCCAAGGAGCCATGTTGGGGGAAGGATTACTTGTATCATTACTACATCCATATATTGACGTTTGTAACAGTCAGCGAAACCACGACTCCTTATCATCAACTCTCATTCGTCCGTTGTTGGGCTTTATCCGATATGCCGCTCTGGTTAGTGACAGTTATTATTCTCTTTCCCGCTGTAATGGACTGCCAGCGCGACAATCGGTTACAACAGCCACTGCAATGTCTGGCTTGGGATGGTTTTCATGATAGATTCACGGGCCAAGCAATAAGCAATATGTCCACCAGTCGCCGTCCCTGGTTACCACCCAGCTCCAGTGTTTGTGTGATACCTTACCATATTCCTCTGTCTCAGTGGGCTTCTTCCAAGCATCAGTGCCTGCGGGGGTTTCTTGTAGCAGTCTTGGCCTCCATCCAACATCCTCGAACCCTCCGTCTAACCCTATCACAGCCCTAGTCTCATGCGTTTGATCGTCCAAATAGAGATCCTGGGGGCCTTGTTCCCCAACCTGGTCCCAGCAGCCCCCGCGGCGCCCCAAGCTTCTCCATCCCCGGCCCGGCGGGAGTTTCGATCGACACTCTTTCCCTTATCTCGAGCGAACATTTCTGCTCCGCCGTCGGTGCATCGAGTTCGGTGAGTAGAACGTTCTCCAGCCGCTCAACGTATCTCTTGGCAGTAAGGCTTGGTACGTTGTTGCAACATGACTGCATGGTATGTATAAATACCCGGTTATCCATCGCCTTGGAGAGTGATATACGTTCTCAGCCGTAGTATCCCTCCCCAAGAACTCACCCTGGGTATCAACCAAGCAGGTTTACCAACTTCATCATGGCCAGCTCTGGAACGGCCGCTCTGAGCCAGGGCGCTGGATACGGCATCGTCTTGGGTGTCGGTCTCGCCTTTGCCGTCTTCATGGTCAGCCCTTTCCACCATCTCCTCATAAAGAAACCCTAGAAGCTAACTGAAACAACCCGTAGATCTCTCTCACACACATCCTCAAGCGCTTCAACAACGAAGTCCAAACCTCGGAAATGTTCAACACGGCAGGCCGCTCCATGAAGTCGGGTCTCGTCGCCGCCGCCGTCGTCTCGTCGTGGACCTGGGCCGCCACTCTCCTCCAGAGCTCCGGTGTTTGCTACCGGTACGGCGTCTCTGGTCCCTTCTGGTATGCCTCTGGTGCGACTGTGCAGATCTTGCTCTTTGCCACGCTCGCCATCATGCTCAAGAAGCGCGCCTCCAACGCTCACACTTTTCTCGAGGTCATCAAGGCCCGCTACGGGAGCCCGGCTCACTTCACCTTCATCATCTTCGGCGTTATGACCAATGTCCTCGTGTCTCTCATGCTGATATCTGGCGGCGCTGCTACTATCAACGCCCTAACCGGTATGCACACCATCGCGGCCATCTTCCTTCTTCCCGTTGGCGTCGTGGCATATACCTTCATCGGCGGTCTCAAGGCCACCTTCATCACCGACTATATCCACGGAGCCGTGGTGCTCATCATCATTATCATATTTGCCCTAACTGCCTACGCGACCTCGGACGTTCTCGGCAGCCCAAGCGCCATGTACGACCTCCTCGTCGAGGCCGGCAAAGCCCACCCCATCGAGGGTAACGAGGGCGGCAGCTACTTGACGATGCGCTCCCAGGGCGGCGTGACCTTCTTCGTCATCAACATCGTCGGCAACTTCGGTACCGTCTTCCTCGACAACGGCTACTATAACAAAGCCATTGCTGCGCACCCGGTTCATGCTCTCCCGGGCTACATCATCGGAGGTCTTGCTTGGTTCGCCATCCCCTGGTTGACAGCCACTACGCTTGGTCTCTCCGCGTTGGCCCTCGAGTCAAACCCCCGGTTCCCTACGTATCCCAACCGCATGAGCGAGGCTGATATCTCGGCCGGCCTCGCTTTACCCTACGCGGCGGTTGCACTCCTGGGCAAGGGAGGAGCCATAGCTACCCTCCTCATGATCTTCCTGGCTGTAACGTCATCTTTCAACTCGGAGCTGGTTGCGACGTCTTCCATCTTCACCTACGACATCTACCGCACCTACTTCCGCCCCAACGCCAGCGGAAAGAGCCTCATATGGATGTCTCACGCCTGCATGGTTGTCTATGCTGTTGTCATCTGCTGTATCTCGGTCGGCTTGTGGTACAACGGCATCTCGATGGGTTATCTCTACCTCCTGATGGGCGTCCTCATCTCCGCCGCCGTACTCCCGGCTACGCTGACTCTCATCTGGAACGGCCAGAACCGGTGGGCGGCGACGCTTTCGCCCATCCTAGGGACCACCTGCGCCATCATTGCCTGGCTGGTGACAGCGAGCAAAACATGCGGTAAGATCGATGTGGTCTGCACTGGGTCGAACAACCCCATGCTGGCCGGCAATATCACTGCGCTGCTATCTCCTGTTCTCTTTATCCCCGTGTTCTGTCTCATCTTCGGGGTCGACAAGTATGACTGGCAGTCGATGATGGACATCCGGAGAGCAGACGACCACGACGTGATGAAGGACTCTGGCCTGGACGAGGAGGCTCAGCACCAGGTCGAGGTGGCTCAACAAGCCGACTTTGAGGAGGAGCAAAGAAAGCTGGCCCGGGCATTCAAGATTGCCAGCACCATGACCGCCATTTTGTATGTGTCTTCCCACACCCTTGCTGCTTTCTCGATACTGACCCAACTTTCAAGGACCTTGTCATTCTTGGTGCTGTGGCCCATGCCCATGTTCGCCTCACGCTACATCTTCTCCAAGTCCTTCTTCACGGGTTGGGTCTCGGTGGGCATGGTGTGGATCTTCCTTTCATTCTTTGCCATCGGTATTTATCCCCTGTGGGAGAGCCGTGCAACCATCGCGCAGGTTTGTACGTCGATGGTCAAGGGTAAACGACCAAATGCTATAACGCAGGGTGAGCCAGCAATGATGGATGAGACGAGTGAAATAGCAACCCCGGAGAAGAAGGAGGCTGCAGCCAGTGTCGCGTAGAATAATAGGGCAAGCGTCTCACTCCTTGCTACCTTTGTTTCGACTCAATCGACAATAACCGTCCTTGGCCAACCTGCCACGACGCAGCAAAAGAAAAGCAGGGGGTTGTGATGTTAGACCTCCTCCCAAGTCACACCACAACCGAGCCTCACCATCACAGCCAACAACCGCAAAAAGATAGTCTTGGAACACTTTGCCCTGTACTGGAATCGAACCAGTGATCTCATCATTACTTGTTACTAGTGACGCGCTTTACCACTGAGCCAACAGGGCTTGTTGTGTTGCTGATGGGAAAGGGGCCAGGAAATGAGGGCTATACGGGCCCGGCCTTCGGCATCTCCGTTTTCGGCGGGGCCGGTGTTGTGTCGACCAATAGCGGATAGCGGGACCCGCCAGAGATCGACGACCGGCAATTCGATTAGGTAAGGTGATAGATGATGAATCTGTATTTCCAGCGTCTTCTTATCAAGCCATCCATACTCGAGATGGGAAAATAAATCAAGTGTCAAAGCTGATTAGAGCCCGGTAACATCTTAACTTGCAAAGGGCTTGTTGCCATTTTCTATCTTCAATATATGAGCTCTTTATTATTGAATCTAGGATGCCTAAAATATTGGCTCTAGGCCAGTGGTTGTTTTTACCAAACCATACGTTGCGAACATTTGAGGTGGAATAACATAGACGAGAGAATCAGGAGATTTCCTAGGTCGTGAACATTTATCCAGGACGTTCAGGAAGAAGGCACAGCTAAGAGGGCAGTCGCTCAAGTTTCACATGTATCTATGGTTGACTACAAAACGATCTTCGAGCTATGCTTCAGGTCCTTC
This sequence comes from Neonectria neomacrospora, assembly GCA_013756995.1. NCBI lineage: Eukaryota > Fungi > Ascomycota > Sordariomycetes > Hypocreales > Nectriaceae > Neonectria > Neonectria neomacrospora. The sequence continues at coordinate 2,659 of JABSTB010000655.1, read as the reverse complement.
ATCTTGCAGCGGTAACTCGGAAACCCCATGTTTGTACTGCCAGATACAATGGCAATGATTATTAACAAAGTCAGTAGCACCCAGAAAAGACAGATAATATCTCCAACTGAGGGGTCGTAAGAAAGTTCTGCAGTTGCGTCGGATCGGCGAATCGACCTACCCTGCATGCACCCGTTGGATTTGACTCGCATTTTGAGCAATCATCACCACACTGATTGAAGCACCACTCTTTTGTCACTGATTACAAAACGTGAGCTCAGTTCGTCTCATCTAGTCTGCATATATATCCGACGTAACAGAGAGGGCTGTCGTGTTAGGGAGGAGTGATATCGGAACAAGATCAGCATCAATACTGAATGGCACAACACAGATCACATCACAGAGGAATCGGACAAGATCGAATCAAGATTCGTCGGCGAACCTATTTTAAACTGTGAGTATTATTATCACCATTGTTACCATCATTGGAATTGTGGTATTCCAAGTGACACCTGTAGTCTTCCAACTAGCGCATTAGACAACCTCCACGATCTTGACATCGTAACTGTAGAGTAACGCAGGGATTAGTGATACAGACTCACAGTATCGGACTCACCGAATCTACCAACTTGCTAGCTCTCGTTCTGGATCATCCTGCGAAACACAGTCATCACTCTACATGGAAAATGCGCAGCCAGCCAGCCCAGCACCTGGCAGTCCGAGACAATTTCCTTTGGTTTTGTCCGGCTTCAGTGTTAACTTCCCCAAAAGGTAGACTGCCAAATAAATGAAGGGCAAGATCCTGCTACTGATGCCGAAAACGGTTTCCCCTTGGACGTTCTGGCTGAAATTTTCCTTCGAGCAAAGCACTTCGCGTGGAATGAGTGGCAAATTTTCCCATGTTTCCTTGATTTCAATATCTAGCCGCCGCGTTCCCACACGATGAACGGACATCCCGTCGTTGCGCCGAAGTGCGACATGTGGCATGAAACCAGCTGAATGGGTGTTCCCGCGGTTCTCGAAGCGGTAGGCGCAAAAGACGCCAGCGCCTCGTCCCAGAGCGCCTCGTTCACAACTACAATCCGCATTTGGGGGACTTTGATAGTTTCAAGGTTTTGTCTTGCTGAGAATTACAATTTCGGTTTGCGGTGACGAAAAGTGACGAATTACTGCCGGTTCTTGGCAGTCAGGCATGGTTTCAGAGGGTTGTTGGCTGGTGGTGTTGGCTTACAGGGCCCAACCAACGCCACCGTCCGGGGTTGACAACCGCAACTAGCTGCGCGGAGAGGATAACCCATTCCTTTCAGTTGCTTCTGGGCAGGTCAGTATCGTACGAGTAATAGATGAAGAGAATGCCCTCGAGTAACAGACACGTTCGTCGATATTGGATATTTGCCCTTCGTGACATCTAATGACACCCCCATCGATACCGGTACAAACACCCGTGTCCACAATGTCCCGTCTCGCATCGCACAAACTACCCGCCGTCAAGGACTCAGCCTTCCAATAGTCCTGTCTCCCCGTCTTCGGAACCGCCCATTCCCGCGGCAGCAACCCGGCGCGACGACAACGGGACGGTTCGCATTCGTGGTCGCACGGGGAGGTGTCAGGTGGACCAGGGGGCAACAACAGCAAGTGAATCCTTCGGGTGTGTCTTCCTCGAGACGGGAAGGACGCATGAGCTGGCGGAGGAGATGAGAATGGTATTAGGATGCTGGGAGATGTGGGATGGCGAGACTAGAGGCGCATGCGTGTAAAGTCCGGATACACGTACCACCAAAGGCAATTCGTACATGTTAGTGAATAGGGGCCAAGAGGCAAGGCAACTCGCTACGAGACCTGCATGAAGGTTAGTCGGTCCGTCAAGACTTGCCATAAGCCTGTCATTGTCATTGCCAACGAGCCATTGCCGCTGACTGACGCTGACGTTGCCGCTGATGATGCCGCCCACCCCAACTTCTCCTCCTCCCTTCAGCCCGATTCCCCACCGAAAGTGCAGCAAAGCAAGCAGTAAGCGGCAGGCAGGCAGGCAGGCAGGCTGCAAAGGAGGGGAGTAGGATATTCAGCCCCCCAAGCCCGAAATCCACCCAGCCTGACCATTCACAGTTGCCCCCCCCGCGAGTGAAACAAAGCAAGCGTGCGTAGGTATCCGTCCAACCAAGACGAAGCACATTCTGCAATGTCTACCCCCCCCCTATCGAGCACAGGGGCCGAGGAGGGTTGCACGCCTGTTGTTCGAGGCTGTGGCTTCGGGTGAGTTGGCGGGAGACGTGGATGGGTGGGACAGCCCCCTCAGCAGGTATCGTGGGCGGGACGAAGTGCGGCTGAACGGCGTTGACGGCGGACTTGGCTGAACTGGCCTGGCACTGGCTCTGGCTGGGACACGAGGCTACAGAAACCTGCCGCTTATGTTGGCGACGAGAGAAACACGGCTCTGAATGGCGATTGTCACGGCCAACCGGCAACTCTGGAGACGTCCGCGCGTGTGTGGCTGCATGCAACATGTAAGTCGGTCGTTAGCAACCACGATGGAGCCTTAGGTTCGAACACGACATCGCCGCAAACCTTGGCCCTCCGTCATCGTGAATCACCACGTGGAGCCCCCGTCGCCATCACGAACATGACAATAAAGCCTCCTGCTCCACGCCTCTCCCAACGTCCGAACCCCCCGTCCAGGCCT
>JABSTB010000654.1:0-81977 GCA_013756995.1 Neonectria neomacrospora | reverse complement strand
CTCCCTTCCTCCCTCGTCTCCAACCTCTAACCTCTCCCTCCCTCAACGGGGAATCTCTCGCGTCAAGGTACGTCTCGATTGTTCCTCGACAAGCTGCCCGTGATTGCCTCATCAACTCCTGTCTCGTCACGCCACTCGACTCACACGACCGACCGTGCTGCCGTCGCCCCTGTACCCTGTGAAACAGCACTGACCCAGCGATTCATAGGCTGCTTGGTCCTTGACTCACCTAACCACAACCACAACCACAACACGATCACGACCACGACCACGACTACGACTTCCCCTGGCGTCGCTTCGCTTCGAACTCGAATCGACTCAAGTCCGAATCGACTCGAATCCAACCCAATCCGATACCCAGCTCGAAAAGCCATGTCCACGCCCCACACCCCCGGGTTTGTGACGGCCTTGCCCCTCGACGACTCCGCCTGCAACTCCTCCAGAAACATCCCCATCAACCGCGACCCCTCGCTCGGATTCCGCTCTAGACCTATCCCCGTCCCCGTCCCTACCTCCGCCGGTCCTTCGGCAGCCCCTCAACGCCTCGGCAGGCCTCGGACTGTTCTCCGTAACGGCCCCTCTGGCAACTACTCACTCCCCGATGTCTCCGTCACCACGCCGCCCCTCGTCCACTTCCGCTCCAACACGATAGCACCGTCTCCTCCGCTTCAGCAAGACGAGCTCCCCCCGACCCAGCATGCCACCCTCTCTGCGGACACCATCTCTCCGATTGGCAGGCGCTCCCATAGTCCCATTGGGTCCCTTCGCATCTCGACAGAGTTCGGTTTCCCTACCACTCCCACCCGGCGCGAATCCTTCAATGGTAACAACTGCGGCAGTCTTTCCTCCTCTCGCGGATCACTTTCCCTGAACCACAGAGCCTCGGCGAGCAGCCTTCGTCCCATCTCTAGGACCCCTAGCCTCAAGGCTGCCCTGACCAACAGCATCGGCTCAGCTAGTGGCACTAGCAGCCTTGTCCCGAGTCCCATCATCTCTGCTATGGGAAGCGTTACGCCTTTACCGAGTCCGCTCATGTCGGGAGACTCTCCAGGACCCTGGAAGAGGCTGAGCGCTGGGTCCGCGTCACCCTCGCGGCAACGCCTCAGGAGCGTAGGAGAGGGATCCGCATTGGTTACGAACACGGGCGAGTCCATTGCCGCAGCACTTGCGAATGGTCCCAAGCGCAAGATTTACTCGGCTCTTGAGCCTGGAGAAAAGATCCCGGACCATCCTCAGAACGACAGCCAGCCTCGCCACACTCGGAATCGTAGCATCAGTGATTACCATCCTGATCCTTTGGGAGTTCCTAAGAGGCACATCTCAGTCTCAGTCTCAGGATCGCACCACAAGATCGACACCTCCAACGACACTCAGGTTGAACCCCATATGCGGAGGGAGATAAACCATGCCGAGTCCCGTGGTCTGACTTCTACAGTCACGCAGCCCCCGACACCACCCCCAAGCGAGTCTTCTCGTGACTCAGCCGATGGGTCTAGCAAACCCAATACCTCCCGTTGCGAATACTTCGAAGCTTTTGGACGCACCGACAGGAAGCGGCGCCGCTGGAGGTCGATACGCCTCCTCGGCCAAGGCACCTTCAGTAGGGTTATGCTTGCTACCAGCCAGGCCGAGCCTGAGGATGGCCCCACCGGGTCTGAGCATGGAAGCGTGACCCCAAAGCCTGAACAGACCCTCGACCGCAAGACGCTGGTCGCGGTCAAGGTTTGCGAGCATGGCCCTCGAGGTGGTGCTAGCGAGGAGCGCGTTGAGATGAGCTTGAAGCGGGAGCTCGAGATGATGCTGTCCATTCACCATCCGTCTTTGGTCGACCTCAAGGCCTGGAATATTGAGCCCTCGCGGGCCATCTTGGTGCTGAGCTACTGCCCTGGAGGCGACTTATTCGACGTCGCAACAACCCACCGCGCTGTTCTCCAGGAACCATTGCTGCGAAGAATATTTGCCGAGTTGGTCGGTGCGGTGAGCTATCTTCACCAGAGGAGGATTGTTCATCGTGATGTCAAACTCGAGAGTAAGTGATCGCCTCCTGACAAGTGTGACTTACAACTTAACATGGCCTAGACGTTCTCGTGAATCTCACACCCACGGAACTGGCTGACCAGACTATTGACTGGGCCACCTATCCCTATTCCGTCATCATCCTCACCGATTTAGGCCTCTCGCGCCGCATCGCCGACGACGAGAAGCTTGAGACCCGCTGCGGTTCGGAGGACTATGCCGCCCCCGAGGTCATCATGGGCCAACCCTACGATGGCCGGGCTACCGACGCCTGGTCGCTCGGTGTCCTGCTCTATGCACTGCTCGAGGCCCGTCTACCCTTCGACCCGCATCCTGGCATGAGCGATGCCCACCGCATGCGCAGCCGAACCAGCCATCGCATTGCTAGAGTTGAATGGAAATGGGTCGAATACGCAGGCGACGACACTGACAATGACGGCGACGAGGCCAAGTTCAAGAAAAAGGGTCTCCTGGGTGCCATGCAGATTACGGAAGGTCTGCTGAAGCGCCCCAGGAGTCGCTGGACCGTTGAAAAGGTGGCCAAGACTCCGTGGGTTGCTGATGCCATCAAAGTCGAGGGAGGACTACGGTTCCGAGAAGAGAAGGACGGCGAGGAGGTGTGACGAAGTCACAGTTTTCAACATTTGACGATGCCACAACCTGCAATGGTTCTCGATTCATTTCGCTTCTCGCTTCCGACCCGGCCATTACCTATTACTTCGTTTCCATCTCTTCACTTCTTCACCGGCGCACACCAGCGTCTCGATTTTGCCTCGAGGCACTTGGCATTACAGGACATGCTCAAAGACTTAACTTACACAAACATCCAACGATAAAACATACCCAAAGACCGCGACGCGACGACGAAACATCTTTGGATCTACCAATGACACCAAATGACAGGAATCAAGATATGGGATTGGGAAATGGGAAGGCGGTTAAACGGGGCAAACAAAGGGCAACGGTATTGGAGCATTCCAACATGTATCTTTAACAATTCTTCTGGATCTTTCGCTTCTTGGGCCACCCCTTGTTAGGTTTGTTGGACGCTTTCCTTTGTTGTTAACTACTATATCATCATATACCATGCGTAAGCTCCTGGGGTAGAAAAAGGTATACCAAAATGTGGATAGACCACGGTGTTCAGCTCTAATTCATTGTACATCCTTTTGTTTGTATTATACAATATTTATCTTTAGTTTAGTTTGGGCTGGTTGGTGGGGTTTGGGACCGGTGCCTGGTTTTTTTTTTGTATTCTAGCATGCTTTCGTAGGCTGATTGACGTTGCTTGTAGTAAGTACACTTGAATGAGAAGACATCCAACGTAACCGTGGTTCGCTTTGGTTCCGTGCTGTTGTGACTGTTGTATTTGCAAAGATATCCAACTTGATGATTGCGGCAAGGACTGAAGATTGTTTCGTCCCAGACATGATAAGACAGCCGGCTGTCAGCTATACGTTTGTCGGTGTGGGCTTGTGTCTCCTTAATCTCTTCGTGGAAACGTGCTATATGAATCTAATACTGTTTGATGAATAAATGGCCAGACTGAGCTTACCAGCTCGCATGCAATTGTTTGACCAAGCAGCAGGGTTAAAGGTATTGTCGTTTTGGTCCTCACTTAACGATGGAGTAGAAGTTCTGGTATGTTACATCTTTGCTAAAGAGATCTGTATAAGTTGCGTCGACCGACCCCGAGCGTGCGACAGGGCCTGGTTGTTGATGTGCTATCCTTCGATTAGGATGATATTTTACAGACTTGAGCATAGTTGCTCTTGCACATTCTATCTTCTGCAACACGTCTCCGAGAACCGTCAAAGCGTCCATGCCACCCGTGCTATGTTATCGCAATCTCGGCCCATCCTAGCCTCATCGTATTTCGGATTCTTCCCGCGGCGTCTGACCATGCATGATCCAATGTGTGTCCTTCATGAAGCGTCGCACAGCTCGAGCACCGCCGCAGCTCACGGGCTGATGTCATCGAGAGCTGCGCCATTTGCGGCTGACGTCGATGCCGATCCGTGTCTCGGCAGCACCGGCGCTGCTGCATGTCATCCCGCCGCATATAGGACGGCTCGCAAAGGGGTGAGGAAGAGAGTCCTGTCCTGTCAACCTCGCAGTGATCGACTCGGGCCGGCGCGAGCTCTGCCTCAAAAATAGCACCGCGCAATGCTTCCGGATCTTACCTGAAGATCGCCCGAGAAAGACGGGTCGGTTGCCATTCGATCTGTGCCGTTGGGGCGGATGAGTTGGACATTGGAGTTTGGATGAAGTGCTGGCCGGGTTCCGATGGCGAGCTCAATCTCGGCCGGAGGACCAGCGGGCTTTGGCTAGGCTAAGGAAACAGTTACCTCATGGGCTTCACTTTGGTCGGATGGCGTCACGACAAAAGGACCCAAACCGTGCCAGGGTTTGCAGCTCGACGAAGAATCCGAGTTTGCCTATGTATCTAGTCCAGTTAAACCACCACCGTAAAGCCCCATTAGAAGACGGGGGATGGAGGAGAAGCCCGGCCGTTGAAGAACAGAGGCGCCGCCCGTTGAAGTTGGTACGTGCTGGACAACAACCATGCGTCGCTGCTGGACTCACTCGGCCGAGTGCAGTCTGGGCGTCATCCAGACTCCCTCTCCCCGACAAAGTGACAATGGTCGATACTCGATAGGCGTCGTCTAAAAATATCACGACTCGAGAAGACAAGGACCTTGTTGCACAGGCGCACAATCGCACTGGCAATCTCGGTCAGGCAATCTCGCTTTCAGGGCTGGGCTAGTACCGTAACTGCCAGCACCGAGGCCGTTAACTGTAAGGTAAAACAGCAAGGAGTGGGCGGGCTGAAGCGCGGGCCATCAAGAGGCCATACTGCCCTAGAGGCCGCACTCACACAGAGCCATCCATGATGAAGCAGTCCCGGGTCTCGACTCCCACTACGGAGTACCCAGCATCAGGGCTGTTGCTGGTGGCCGCCTTGACCTCGTCCTGCGCCTCGTCCACAGTCTAGCAGCAATGACCCCATCTGCGACTGTGCCTGTGCTCGTTCAACTGCTGCAACCTGCGTTTTCTCGGCTGAGCTTGAGAGGCGCCCGCTTTGTCCTCTTTGTCCTCGGGGCGTCGGCGATGGCCGGTTTGGCCTGGAGCTTTGTCACGCAACCCCACTCCGCTGGTTGAACCTTTTTCTCCCATCCTCCTCTCTCTTTGGTGGCAGTTCTCTGAGCAGCCAAGCACGTTGTGATATGGGCAGGGAATCTTCTGAGATCGGGCTTGACGAGCCCGGAGCGATCCAACTCGGCTTGGTACAGGAGAGAGTGGACCAGAACCCCCGCACGAGCACACACGAGTTCACCACTTCACGACCGCCGTCTCGCCTCGCCGGTCTGCCTTGCAAATCGTTCTTTACTTTAGTGCGGATAGACTGCGGACGGGACTGAGACTGGGACTGGGACTGGGACTGGGACTGAGACTGAGACCATCCATCCTCTGGGGGTGGTGGCCTCGGGCGCATTCGTGGCGGCGCCACGACCGAACGTCTTAGAAGCCGGCCAGGATGAGGTTTCGAGGTCCAACAAGAGAGTTCGCAACCCAGACTGGCCTGGACCCTCTTGCCGCAGTCCGCAGAGTGCAGATTGCAGTGCGTGCAGACTGCAGAACGCAGAGTGCCATCATCCCGTCATCGGGAGTGAACAGCCTCGCCGCCGTCAGTCATCGCTCCTCACTCACTCGCTCTTGAAGGCGTTCCCCTCGCCACCTTAATGACGAGCGCGGCGCTCCCCCCGGGGCGGCCGGGACTCTTCAACTCTTAGCCAAACCCAGTCGGTGGCGCTCACGGCTCCGGACTCTATGGGCGGGAGAAGAAAAGCCAAGTCTTCTGGAAATCGAACAGTCTCCTTTCGTAGCGTTTGCCAGTGCACCTCCGTCCTGGTCTGCAGCGGCCGGCGTTGGAATGCTCGTCCGCTCGGCAGAGTTCCCTGCTAGCCCGGGAGTCAGGGGCTGTATCGACGTGCCATGATTGGTGCTTCTTCTCGTGTGTGGTGGCTCCGTCCTGGCTCCGTTCTTTTCACCTTCTGCTTCGGGCAGCGTGGTCGCATGCCCTCACATATCCACCCCTGCACCCAGCCTTTTCAGTGGCCGAGAGGGTGGTCGAGAGGGTGGTCGTCATGGGCCATGGATCATGGCGCTCTCCTTCTCGTCTCCCTCCTCGGGCCTTTTCCTGGTGAAGAGGACGCTCGACCAAGCCCGACCAAGCCTGTAGCCAGCCTGTGGCCAGCCTGGAGCCAGCCCATCGAGCCCGTAAGCCCGTAGCTCAGAGCCCTAGAGCCCATCGCCATCCCGTTATTGGGTTGTCGTCCAACGCCCCGAGAAAGCCCACAGGCCACAAGCAAGTGCCTTCGCCCCCCAGTCCAGCCTCCAGCACGTTCGTCGTCCGCCGAGACTATGCCCCTGGGGCCGAGGATGCCTCCCTCTTATCTCCCATTCTCCCCCTCGACACCCCGCGGCAAGGCGCTCCAGACTCCTCCAGACAGCAGATTGGGTTGCCTTTCTGGGAAACTTAGGCGAGGGAACTTTTGCTGGTCTTCTCACGCGCAGCGCTTGGCGTCCCGTCCACCACGTCCCTCTGGCTCTGGTCGCATTCGACGACCCTATCATACTGGCTGCCATATCTCCTTGCTGGTGCGTCAAGTCTGGGGAACGATAACGTTAGCAGGGCCCTGAACGTACTCACTGCCCACTGCTCTTTGGGGTGTTGCCGTCGCCGTTTTGCTTGCCCCCCAAATCAGTGCGCGCGCCCGAACTGCGCGCCGCCGCCGCCGGCTCCGTCTCGTCTCCTCTTATTATACGTACCCGGGGGATCATGGGCATTTCTGCCCGCTTGTCCATCCTCTCGTTCTCGACCTCCATTCCACTTTGAGCTCTCCCGCTCGCCACTTTGACGAGTGATGAATCCGCGCACTGGCGACTGAGGATCCAGCCGATGCTCGAGACTCGCAGAGGCCGTCACTGACTGTCCTCCAGCCAGCGGACCGGCCTTCCTCAGCCGGCTTGGGCGCCCTGGCGCCATGTTCGATCCTTCAGCGGGCAGGCCTCGTGCTTCCGACGACGATGCGGACTCTCCGTATGGCTTCACCGACCAAGCCTGGCCCAGATTCGGCATCAACTCGACGTCTTCCTCGATAGATCCTTCGCAGCACTCCCATGCCTCGGGGCGCAACTATGCCTCCCTCATGGATATGGACTGGGCCCCTTCCCCATCCGATATCCAACAGCCACAACAGCCACGCTTTCAGCACCAACAACATCAGCAGCAGCATCAGCAGCAGCACCAGCAACACCAGCAACACCAGCAACACCAGCAACACCAGCAGCACCAACACCAGCAGCAGCACCAGCAGCAGCACCAGCATCAGCATCAGCATCAGTATCAGCATCAGGTCGGCGCTCCTTCCAATGATGTGGAAATGGATATGAACCCCCCTCAGCGCAGACCCGGCGTTGGTCGCTTGGTTGCGCATTTCGAGAACAAAGGTTTCGCGCCGCCTCTCCCTCCCCGACCTGCCAACACCGTAACGAGCCCGATTGCCGAGAACCCGCCTGTGTCGTCGCCGTTTGGGAATTTCAATGTTCACTCGCCCAATGTTGCAAGCCCCCTCTCCAGTCCTTCCGAGATCAACTACGGATCCCTAGCCGGTCCGTCACGAGTGGCCAGCCCAATCGCGAGCCCACCGCCAATGAGTTTCGGTGGATTCCATGGTGTCTCTCATGCATCCAGCCCTGGCGCTGGTTCCTCGTCGGGGCCCTTTGCCAGCATGGACAGCTTCATGGCGAATGGCCGATTGAATAGCCCGATGGGCATGTCCATGGCGCAGTCTTCCACGGTTGCGACTTCAATGGTACAATCTCCGATGCACTCAACACCCATGGTGGCGTCTCCGAAGGTCACATCTCCCGCATCTGGAGTACCAGGGACACCTGGATTTGCGATATGGCGACCACCAGTCCCGATGACCCCGAAGCCTGCCGTCGACCAGTCTCAGAATAGTAGTAATACTGTTGGTGGGTACTTTAACAAACCACCTATTCCCTCAACGCCCAAGCCAGTGATGAATGCTGGAAGCCAACTCGTCTTGGACTTCAATTCCAGCTCCAACGCTCGGGGTAAAGCCCCTGCCAGAGCCCCGTCGAGACAACCGACAAGACAGCCGGCACGACACCCACCAAAGCCACAACTGTCTGCGCCTACACCTCCCCCATTTAGCCCCTCGCCGAAGCAGGAACCTCTGACTCCCCAGCTGTCTCAAGCCTCACCGTCCTTGACACTGCCAGTGAGCTGCCCCCAGTTCTCATGTTTCCGAGACAATGTGACGTTTCTAACTAACTTCTCTCAGGCCGAACGACGTCAATCGATGTCTCTCCGCCCCCAGACAGGAACTCGACCGTCACGGGAACAGGTTCCTGCTGAAGCTTGGGAGTCATTCAAATCGACTATCCGATCCCTGTATCTCGAGGAAAGGAAGCCTCTCAAGGAAGTCATGTCCATTATGGCTGACAAATACGGGTTCCAGGCGACGTGAGTGCCCTTGTTGTTTTTACCGCATATCCATTGCTAACCCGAACAGTCCAAAAATGTACAAGACTCGATTCTCGCAGTGGGGTTTCGTTAAGAACAACACCGAAGACGAGGTCAAGAGACTGCTATCCATGAAGTTTCAGCGCGACGCCGAGGGCAAAGTGTCCGAGTTTGTTCGAAACGGGAAAGTCGTCAATCTTGGTACTTACCTAAAGAGGAAGGGCGTGACGGAGTATGACTTGATCGATTTCGAGCAACCGGCTGATCTCCCGGCCCACGTCCGATGTCGAACGCCAACACCCCCACCAGCAACCGGATATCTGCAGTCCCCCGATCTCCTCAGGGCACAAGAAACTGTCATCGGGAACATGAGGAAGGCCTTTCTGCAATGCCGACAGTTCGAGGTCGAAACAGAGGCCCAGGTTGGGTGGCCCACAATTGTGGTATGGGGGGCTGGGTCGAGCGAACTGTTGCTGGAAGCGAATCACTACTTCGAGATGAGGGACGCCGACCAGGGCGGCCACTACCTCATGATGGCCTTCAAGCAGCTCGAGGTTGACTTGAAAAAGCTTTCCCCACAAGGCATCAAAGAGCTACTACTGGGAATGGTCCATCGCGACCCCGGCATGATGACCGCGTTGTGCAAATATCTCGCTGCCTATTCATCAACAAACTTTGAGCGATCACATCCCCTGCGGCAAATATTCACCTGCTTGTACGAAGTCCAACAGAAGCATGGCCCCGGGACGCTGTCGGACCTGTTATGGGGTAGCATCCCCACGATTGCCGAGGAGTTAGAGGCCATATACGGTCGGCGACACCCATACGTCGCGCGAACATGGATCGATTTAGCCATGTTTTATAACCACGCGAATCCGGAACGGTTAGAGAAGCTCGTGAGCGAGCTACGACTCTTGCAGCGGCAGATGGAGCATCGGCTTGGCACAGAGAGTGTCGACGTCCTTGTTTTGCGTTATGCCATCGTTCAGCTGATGTTCTCGGCAAGCCCCAATTCGGATAGCACGAAGCAAGCCGCGATCGATCTTTGGAACCACATTCGCAGCATGGGACTCGTCTTCCCCGTACGGGACTCCCGCCCAAACGTGTATTGCTATCACAGCCCGGTCAAGGTGGACCCGTGGACGAAACGATGCCGACGACGATACGAATTGGGAGTGCAGTTCATGGAGGAACATGCGGGCGTGCGAATCATGCCATACTTCGAAGAGGATTTCCACACAACGGAACATGCCCCCGAACCGCAAGATGCGTGGGCAGCAGTGATGGACCATCAGGCCCCAATGGGTCATTCAAAATGGGGATTCATCTGAGCCGGATCTCTAGAGGAACCCATCAGTCTGTCCTTTCTGATACCACGGGGATGGATTGCCTCACGCTCTCTGGCAAGCTTTCACTCCTTGAAAATTCGACGCCGTCAACGAGCTTGGATGACGCAGACGCTGTCCACGCGGGAACGATCCTTGGGACGTCAAAATGGTGCAACTCGCACCCACGGTTCTTGTTTTTATATCGATCTGCTTTTTACCAACTCACTAGCCTGGAGTCTGGGATGGCATTTTGTTTTGTTGCTTGCTTTGTTTTTCGTTCCTTCATGGACTGGCGTTTGGGAGTGCCAGAGTGGCCAGGACGGAAGGAGAGGGAGGGCCAGGCTCGTTTCGGTTCTCATTATGTCATTTTGCGCATACCATGTATATTAGGAAACGTGCCTCTCGGTGGTGGGAACGTGGTGAGGAGTTGTGGAAGGATAATGACGATGATGAGATAGATGATGTGGGTTGGCGGTGAGTGAGCTGAGCACGGGAGAGGGCGCAACGGAGACGAGAAAAGAGACGGACACAAGGAAGGAAGGAAGGAAGGGAGGAAGGATATCTGGAATTATTCCCCCCGGGGAAAGAGGGAAGGCGATACCCAATTCAACGGATGCACGCACGCATCCTGGAAACCGCGAGCGGGAGGGAAGGCGCGGCCAGGCAGGGAGACAAGTAGAGATAAATATCAATATCAGAACAAGTTTACCTTGCTATCACTCAGTCCGATTGATGTCTCGCCTTAGTGATTCATTCACTTTCTTGGATATCCATTCCTCGTTCTTTCCATTTTCATCCTTGGGAGTGAACGTCAAAACTCCCGGGATGCCCCTAACCGAGATATCTCCGGCGCAAACCTCCAATATTTCCATCACCGAAGAAACACTCTCGCCGCATCTCAACCACACGACGTTCCCACGATGCGCCTACCACGGCCTCTCGCTCTAGGGCGCCTATCGCCTCTCCGGTTGAACCGCCAGTATTCCTCCTCCCACATCATCAAAGGCATGTCCCCTCCTCCAATTCCGATGCCAACTCCGATGCCAATCCCGAAATCTAACCATGCAGCATGGCTCCAGAAAACGACGTCCTCTTCCTCCGCCAAAGAGGCAAAAACCACCCCCACTGGCACCTCACCTCGCCTCTCCGGCCTGACTCCAACGTCCGCCTTGCCTACGGCGCCTCTGTGAACTCCTCCGACCTCATTGGCCGCAGCATCCTCGATGTCGTCAGCGACTCATCCGGCCGGGATGTGGTCCTCCATGAGCCGTCCATGGCGACCTACATCATTAATAGTGCGCGGCACGCTACGCCGGTGAGTCCCAAACCTACCAACTTCGTGAGGCGAGAGAATCTCACGCCGACTGTAGATCTATCCCCACGACGCAAACACCATCGTCGCGTTGCTGGACCTGAACCTCCCGCGGCCGGGAGAAGACGATGAGAACCCCGATGCGCCGCCGTTCGAGATCTTCGAGGCCGGCACCGGCATGGGCAGTCTCACCCTCCACATCGCCCGCGCTCTCCACGCCGCCAACCCGCCGACTGCCCCTTCACTCCGCAACTCCCTTTGCTCGGCAAACTACCAGCCGCACAGCTTCGGACTCACCCTCAGCCCTGAGGAGCAGACCGCCTATGACAGCTACCGCGCATCTCGCCGCGCCATCCTGCACACTCTCGACCGCAACCCCAAGCACTCGCGCGCCGCTCATAAGCTGATCCGCCATTTTCGTCGTGCCTTGTACTTTCCCACCATCGACTTCCACGTTGGCTCGATCGACGAGTATCTCACAGAGCGCCTCGCCCAGACTGATGGCGCACCCTTCCTCTCCCACGCCATCCTTGACCTCCCCTCCGCCCAAGACAACGCCGCCTCCGTTATCCAGGCCCTCAAGCCCAATGGGCTCCTCGTTCTTTTCAATCCTTCTATCAGCCAAATTGGCGACTTCCAGGCCTGGGCAAAGCGCACTGGCCAGCCTGTGCACTTGGAGAAGGCCTTGGAGCTGCCCGTCTCGACAACAGCCGACGGTATCCGAGACTCTGGCGGCGGCAGGGAGTGGGACGTCAAAACGGTTATTCCAAGAAGTGCCGACAGTGATGTTCAAGCGGTTCAGGTCATGCGGCCCAAGGTCGGTGATCGTGTTGTGGGGGGTGGGTTTGTTGCCGTTCTGCGTCGGCATCATGTGGAGAAACCCTCATCTGAAACTGAGGTCGTCCAAGAGAAGTTGACTCTCGTGGAGCAACCCTCGTTATTAGGTGAGCCTGCCCTGGATGAAGTGACGCCCGTGGAGCAATCCTTGTCTTTAGACGAGCCTACCCTGGAGGAGGTCACTCCCGCAGAACCACCACCATCTCTGGATGAGCTTACCCAGGATGAGTCAACCCCTGGGAAGGAACTTCCGTCCGAAGACCAGCCTGGCCAGGAGAAGACAACCTCTCAGTCATAGTACGCAATCGAAGTCAGAAAACAGCCGCCGAGAGCACGTCTGGGCAAACATCGCCATGCTCATGTACAGCGGCGAGGACGAACTGTCCCCATCCCTATTTTCATCTTGTAAACTAGTTTTAGACTTAGACAAAGGGTCGGTCACTGTATCATCACCACTTATGAACGCCAAAATAGAACGGTATATATCACTTTGAAAGTAGGTGATCCGAAATTCAGGGAACAATCAAATGCCGCTTGCTATTCGCTATCGCTTCCCCCAAATATCAATGGGTATCTCAATGCACATGCTGCTATGTCCGTGCCATCGTGTCAAATCATTCCCGTTGTCGTCATGATCATGATCCACCTCCTCCACTGCACTCTTGTTTGAGTCTCCTCCTCACCTATTCTGAATATCCTTGTGGTGAGACCAAGAAGTGCAATAACCGGCATTGCGCTCCCCCTAGCGGAGCTCCCATTAGATCCGCAGCCTGCTCTCGTGTGTATATTCCAAAAGCTTCCAGGCTCATTATTTAAAAAACCAATAATCCAGTGACTGGTCGCTCCGACCGGCGGCAAAAGAAAAGAAGGTAAAAGAACAAAACAAAAAAACAATGATGTACCTGGTGAAATGGGGTGTTTTGAGATGTCTCACGTAGACTCATGTGGGGTCTAGCAAATGTGTGAGTGTTGCGCAATGACTCGTACTGTAAACTCCGGTCAGGCGATTGTTCGCCGTGACATGTTGCTGATTTTAAGGGAGGTTGGTTGTGAGGCTCGCGCCTTTTAGTTCTTCCCATCTCGAATTCTTCCAGATGATGCTTGTTTCCGTTCATATCCAATGATAAGAAAGTAATAATGCAGGTGAAACAGATAGGAAATGTAATGTAACAAGCGAGGTTTTTGAGCAAGAAATCTCTTGGCTTAGAAGCTGGCGATTCGGTCGGGAGCGCGAGCGCAACAGACCATCAACTTCAAGCTCGTTCCAAGCTCCTCGCATTCTGAGAGCAAGGCTTTGTCGGTCCAAATGCTCTTGCCGGATGAGGTTTCTGCCGCATTTTCGTAGCAGCGAGTGTACCACCAGCGGCCAACTCGGCTGACCATCTTGGTGATGCCTTCATCGGCCAAGGGACCGTTGTCGCTCATCATTTCTGCCAAACTAGGCTGGTCCTTCTTCTTTTCCTCGAGTTCCTTGGCCTTGCGCTGGCTGTCGGAGCGAGTAACTGAACTGGCCACGGGGACGCCAACTCGAGCGGCCTTGATTGTTGTGAAGCCCACCTTGCCGAGAAGACGAACGATGAGATCCGCGGTTGAGGCGAGGTTGGTGTCAGGAGTCTTCTCGTTCACCTTCTCCTTCAGACGACGAACAACGCGGCGTCCACGGTTACCCATGTTGTTGAGATCGACATCGAGAATTGAGAGCTCGATATACCCTCCAGGCTTGAGTACTCGGCGGGCTTCAGTGAGAATGTTGCGGTAGTAGGACTCCGGTGCCGCCACAGGGAACCGATACACGACTGCAGTGAAGCTCTGTGGGGCAAAGGGAAACTTGTCGAAATGAGAGACGTATTGGATCTGGTGGTGGTTTGGTGGGCTGAGGGGGAAACTCGAAGCAGGACTTTGAAGATCAGTCGGCAGAGGAGCCCGAGGGGAAAGGTTGAAGAATGTGGCAGCTGGGTACGTCTCTGCAGCGTAGAATGACCAGTCGTCGTTGCCGAGGCCATCAATCACAAGAATTGAATGTCGCTTGAGGGAGCCATCGACTGGAACAAGGTCATGTCGAACATCACTGAACAGCACGTGTCCAAAGGTAAGCCATTTGCTGACCGTCATCGAACCAACACGGAGATTGACCTGTGCGAGCGGAGACGAGTCATCGGATGAGGTACTGGCGTCCGACCTCCTTTCCTTGCGAGATGACCGACTACTTCGTCGGGACTCGTTGGTCTTTTCGGTGACCTCTGCGCTGTTCTTCCGGCTATGATAACCAGCGATGAAATCAGAGACGGAAAACGGGGTAGAGGGACTAGGGTGAGGCTGGAACGCAGCTCGGATCCGCTCGGTCATATCAGCGCTGTAGGTGCTCGAACCAGTAGTCGCCTTTGAATGCGTTGAGGTTTTGCGGTGGTCAAAGGTGATTGTCGGCGACTCTAAAGGCTTTCCTTTGGCCAGCTTGGACTGATAAGTCTCCAGGTGGAATGGTGTACCCTTTGAGGACGACGCCGATTTTGGGCCATTGACGTTGTCCTCAACGAGCAAGTCATTGTACTCATCCCAGACCTCATCCTCAACGGGAGGGTCGCTGGGGCTGGGAATGACCGCGGTGGCCTCGGAGAAGGAAGGGACTCCAGAGCAGCTCGAGCTTGAGGTACAAATTGTCCCATCCGAATTCTTGCGGGGCGAGAAAGCAATGAACTCCTTCTCGATACGGCTCAGTTCCGGCGACATGCCTGGGTTCGAACCATGAGACGAGATGTTGGTTCCGCTACCAATGGTCGAGCCTTCCATCGTGAGATCTGGTACAGGTGTTGAAGGCTTAGGTGGACTAGGCCCCTTTGCAATGGACGCCGAGTCAATCACATCCAGGGTCCGTGGCGGCGCCTGCAAACTTGCTCGGAAAGGTCGCGAAAAGCTCTTGGGGGAAAGGTGGTCGGACCGGTTGCTGACGACTTTGGGAATTCTTCCAACTTGAGGTAGTCGACTTCGGCGACCAGACTTTTCGTTGATGGTTGAGGGGGCAGTAGGAATTTTGGGAGCAATTGGAACCTGAAGCGTAGTTCGACCCCGAGGACCAGGCTGTGTAAAGGGCATTCGTGTCTTGGAGCTAGTCTTGATATCGCGTCGGACTGGTTGTTCGGGTTGCGGCGGGGTGCGTGTTGACGGCTGTGGAATTTCCGGAGTGCTCTGGGTGATTTCAGGAGTAACATTGCTGCTTGGTGACTTCCCGTATACTTCGGCGCGCCTCAAAACCTCTTGAACATCCATCGGTTCACTATCCTCTTGTTCTGAAGAGTCCAAAATCGCGTAGAATGCAACAGGTTTCTTCTCGACAACTTTGACGGTAGCAGTCACCTGCTCGTTCTTCTTGGAGTTTTGCTGGGTCTGCGTTCGACCGAACAGGTTCCATTTCCGAGGAGACCGCGACCGCTTCGTCAACTTCTTCGGCGCTGGTTGAGCTGGAATCGTGTCGCGGGAGATCTCTCGTTGGAGCTCGAAATGCGATTCATCGGAAAGTACGCTCGTATCAAAGCTAGTCATTGGTGAGGTGGAAGTCTCGGAAGTGTTGATGGGTTGCGGTAATCTCAGAGGGTCGTCAGGAGAAGATCGCAGACGTTGAACGGATCTCCGAAAAGCCAGAGTCGACTTCATAGTGATGCCTTCCGAATCGCTGCTATCGGATGGTCGACGATAGCCAAAGGTGGAGTTGGTTGTTCGCGACATTGGTGATGGCCATAGGGTGTTTCGCGAACCTTGGCGGGAAGTCGAAAGTGAATCTGAGCTTTGCTTAGGTTGATCCTGGGTGAGGCTTTGATAACTCTCAGTTCGAGACAGATCCGAGCTGGTGTTGCGGTTCTCGACGATGGCGCCGCCGGCAATGATTACAGGATTGATACGCTCTGCAAGGAACGTGTCATTGCTGGTGACATTGTCTTGCGAAGACTGGGCTCCTGGAGATCCCCGATTCAGATTGCTAATGCTGCCACTGCGGCGACGGGTAGTTCCTCCTATTCGCCCGTACCCCTCATGTCCTGTGCCAGCTGCAGGACCTTTGCGAGTTAGCTTCTTCTTATCCTTTTCTTTCTTCTCCGCCTGGGCTCCATCAGTAGGAGCCTTCTTGCGACCGAAAAAGGTGAAGCGAGAGAAGGAACTCGCAACGTTGGGACTGGGTGTGCGTGTGGGCCGAGACGGCTCAGGTTTGGCTGTCTTCTTTGGATCCACAGTCAATCGACTTCGCGAGTTTGATGCCATCTCGCCGGCGATTGGGAGTCGAGATGTAGACGCCACCCTGTCTGCCTCCGATAGTTGGTTGCTTGTCCTCGGGAGTGAGCTCGAGACGGCGGACTCGCTGCCACGTCTCTCGGTTGGTAGAGACTGCGTAGAAAGGTTGCTGTGGATGATGGGCACAGGGCCAAACAACTGCGATTGAATGTCCGGGGTTCCATCTCTGCTTGGTCTCGAAGGCGGCGTGGCCTTGGGGGAAAGATGAGATTGCGAAGGGGGCGGTCGGGTAGTCCTCTCCGGCGACGGAGAAGTCATCACTGGTCGCGATGCCTTTCGAATAGGCTTGGGTGGTGAAGGTGTGCCATGGGATTGACCAAACTTTTGCGAAGACTTCCGGGGCGGCGGGCTCGGCGGTGGTGGTGGTAGTCTCTTGATCTTGTCTTTCTTAATGGTCCTCTCGCCCTCTCGAACGGTCGAGTTGGATGAGGAAGAGTTAAGAGATTCCCTAACCGCCGCAAGGCCATGCGGATCGGCTGTGAAGACATCATCGTTGGGGATACTGCCAGCCCTCCTTCGGGTGACCGGAGGTCTCGTCAGGGAAGGACTAGCCAGTCGCCCCTTGACTTGGTTGCCTCGGAATGAAGTGACATAGCTCGGGGATTGAGATGCAATGGAAGTCGGTGTCGTGTCACGACTGTAAGACCCTGGCCCAGGTGACTCGGAAAATCTCGTGGAAGGGCTTCCACTGGTCCCGGAGAACAACAAGCTTGCAGGAGTTGGTGGCGGAAGGTCATGAGTTGCCAAGCGGAAAGGGACTTCAAAAGTAGTTTCCAACGAGTTTGAGGGCTGTCGAATGCCTCGGTATCGATCCAGTTCCGGATAGATGATTTGCGACCTCCTAGTTTTGTTCAAATCGACGACCTCGGCGACTTGAATCTCGGCTGGGCTTTGAGTTATACTCCGGTCCATGTGGATACCAAAGATCGGGTCCATCGAGCCACGCGACCGCGGCCGGGACGAAGACGAACTTGTGCGAGGTGATTCGTTGTGTGGGCTGGTGATGCCACCGGAAAGAGACGACTTCTTTCTTCTCAAGACGTTCGGGGGAGGTTTTGAAGTCGTGTCGATGGATCGTGCAGAAGAGGAGGAGCCGGAATCGCCCCGGGGTTTTGTGCTTGAACGGCTAGATGCGATAGTACTAGAAGAAGCCCATGATTGAGCTTGATGGTTGAGGGTAGGTCGAACAGTGGGTTGAGGAATCGAGGGACGTCGAATTGAGGGTTGGGGTACCCTGGTCGTTGGTCGTGCTCCAGAGGAAGGCGAAGGTCTTGGAATCGTCCTCGGAATTTCGGGTTCCTTTCCTGTTCTATTCAGGTTCAGCGGCCTGGGAGGTCCCAGAGTCATTCGCGGATCCCCCAATCTTCTCGTCCGGGTCCCTTCTAAGGGCCTGGACGGGAGGCCAGACCCCGACCTGCCGGATTCCATTTCTATCCAACCTTCAGTCCCGACGATGTCTCCCAAAGCCCATGTTTCACGGGGAGATCCAAATCTGAACAAAAAGACAGGGGGAGATTGTACAGCGAATTAACAAAACAGGCGACGGGTGAGAGATATAAAAGAAATGCGAAGGCGCAAGCGCGTGAATGTGATGTGGTGAGGTTGTCGGTATTAGTGCGGAGGGGGGATTGGCGAGATGGTGGGGGAGTGAAACCGCTCCACGGCTGTCAGGGATTCGGCGCCTAGAGGGGGCTAGTTCCAAGGTGAAGGGGTGTGATGGATGGGATGAGGTCGCGTCTAGGTGAGAAGTGTCGGCACCGGGGGAGTCGGGGACAGATGATGTGATGGATGTCGGCAGTGAATTCGACCGGGTTGCGGCAGAGGGGAGGCGATGCGATGAGCGGGGGGCGGGGTTCCAACTTCCACGATATAAGAAAAGATGTCGACAGGAAAAGGAAATGGAACAAACAGGAACTGTTGCAAAGGAGAGAGGGTCGAGGATAGAGAGAGAAGAGAGAGATATGACAGCGGGGAGGCCCGAACGGGAGAGACGGAGCCATAGTATTTAGGTGATTGCCGCCGGTCTGGGGCATTGTCATGAGTGGACGAGGTCGGCCGGTACACGAGTACCTGGGCGACCAGACGAAGGTACTTGCTAGGGTGTCTATTCTGACTGTGGCGTTTAATCCCGGCAGCAGGCATGAAGCTGGGGTGGGCTGTCCTTGGGCCTTGCTTGCCTTGGCCGGCACTTGGCCCTTGAGCCTTGAGCCCATTTGGGGACGACCCTACTGCGCGTTAGGTGTGTGCAGCACTGGGGCGGCGGCGTGGAGTCGCCGATCGACGACGTCCAAGGCTCGAAGCCGTCCAGAGTTGAGTCACCTCACCTCCTTGGCCAGCCAGCCGTCACAGTGGGACTCTCCTCTCGAGACTCAGGGAGCCCTGTGCCGCTCTGCAAACTGCGCCGCATTTCTCCCACGACCTGCATACCGCCCCGTCCTATGGGAGACCTCTGGACGTGGCTTGTAGTCGCCATTGGGCACCGAACCCTGGCCGGGATTTGCACGCACTTTTGGTGGGAGACGGCCCTGCGAGCCATTGGGAGCCTGTCGCGCCCGTTGCACGCCTTAGCACAGGAGCCTTGGGGGGACGCTGAGGTGGGGCCCGCCAGTGCTAGGGAAGTTGAGATCCTCAGAGAGGCAAAGAGAGGTTTAGACGACGGGTTGTGTGTGGTCCCTTAGCCTGGCCCGTTGGTCGGTGGGCCGTGGGAGGGATGGGCCGATGGACGAGGGTCCTTGCTGAAGCTAAATCCGGGTCCATCTGTCTGGGCTCTGGATATAGCCCAGATGTGGAGATGCTCGCCCGCGGGAAGGGGAAAGGGCCAGTCTCTGTCATGGAACTGGGGCTGGGAGGGCCCAAATCCTGATCAAGTGCTGATGCGGGTGTAGGGGGGCCGAAGGGGGCCGAGATGTGTGTATTTTGTGGTTGGTGTTGGAAGAGGAGGGGGAGTGAGGGCGAGGGGCGAAATGGAACTCGACGACATTTTCCGACTTGGTTGACTGACTAACCGAGCATCTCCTTGAAAGTCCGACTCCGACATGTTCTAACTGTCACTCATCCACAATCCCATTCCCATTCCTCCAGGGGCCCATGCTTGCTTGCAATACAAAATCGTTGCCGATGCCATGTTGACAGGTTGATGAGATGGAGGCACGCTTCGAAGAGTCTGTCTGGGACTCTGCGGGTCTCGATGCCACCCACACCACAAGACCCGTTGCATTGGGTTGGATCCTGCAACGCCCAGTCCCTCATGGTCAGTCGCCGTCTTCAGCGAGTGTTGTCAACACTCGGCCGTCGTTGTGCGCGCTGCTGCATGTCTAGGACATGCCGGCGGAATGTCTCACTGCGTGCACTCCGACAGGACCATCTGGGCTATGTGCGTCTGCATGTCTCACAGCTCATCGTCACAAGCGTTCCCGGCCTGATGTCACGGTGACAATACCACAATAACAAAGGCCTTTTTGACCAAATCAGAGAAAACGAACGTGGGCTGACCGTGATTTGCGCGCTCGTTCCCTAATAAACATCCCAACAAGGGGTTCAGAGGCGATCATGGCATCGCAGGAATAATTTGGACGAGGAGGGTGCTCTGCATAGCAGATGGAATGTCTGTTGAGATTACGGATAGAGGCAGGCTGGCATGTACCATGGTAGTTGTCGTAAGGCTCCTTCCGTTTCTTCCTAATGGAACCTAAGGTACCATCTCGAAGTACCATGACACGCAAGTTCCTCTCATCTTTGAAGCTCCTACGTGTTCCACTTTCTCGCCTCCCTCGCCCCTCTCTCGAGCATCAAGTATACACAAGGATCTCCGAACCCCTTCTCCAGTCGATTGTCCCAAAACTCGAAAAGTCAAATCGCACATGCCCAAATCACCGCTGAGGACGACGACAAGCACTCACCGTTGGCTACGCAGTGTGGGGAGTCGAGAGCTTGGGCCTATTCCCCTGCGCCCATTCCCTGCTTTTCCAACCCAGTCGTCGACCATCTATCTGTCTCCACCGTCGCAGCACGCAGCACGCTGCAGTAGCCTGGCAGTTTGCAGCCCAGCGAGCATCGATATGCTCCCCATAATAGCACAGGACCCGTTCTTGGTGTGGGAGGCCGTTCGCGTCTATGCGTCCAAACATGCTAAACATGGGATCAACAGGCGAATGCAGCTTTTGGCACTGCCGTGCGTGCAAACCGTGACGGCCACGGCATGCGTTCAACATCGACTAACAGTGTCCCAGTTGCCTGGGCCGGGAACCTTGCTCAGTGTGCTGCCCACGCAAACACCCACGTTTTCCACTGCGCCCAGTGAGACGGGTGGGAGGGGCTGTCTCATCAACTCCCGGCTCTCCATGGCCGTTGCCTTTTACGGCAAAGAGTACCGTCGCAATCGCCACCATCCCCGTCTCCAAAAGGTCTAAGTGCGAAGGACGAATTCGTAGGCGGCGAGACATTCTGGAACTCGAGCCGTCTCTCGCCATTTCCAGGAGTCCAAGACGACTGGGCGTTGCATTCCCATTCGTTGATCGGCCCACGCAAAGCGCCCTCCTTGCCTGGGAGTGGCCATCCTGCCCGTCTTTCGCGGCCTCTCATTGGTCGTTTTCCAACCATTTTCTACCAATGGTTGTGCACCCCTCGTTTCACTCCCCCAGCCCATCCCCTGGGGGCGGGTTCTCATGCATGTCTCTCCCTACCTGCTTAGCTGCTATAGCGGGCGTCTTATCCGCCGCGCCGAGCCCGAACCTGTTCGCCAATCCTCTGCCGCCGCTCGCATTCTCATATCAGTTATCGCCGCAATTACGGAATGTTGTCTGTTGCTTACGTTGGCTTTATCAGTAAGGCACGGAGAACAGCAAGGACATCCGTCCTTTGTCCCGGACCTCCCGGCGAGTTTCGCTACTGAAAGTGTATCGGCCGAGACTGAGGAACGGGATCCGTGTAAGCTTGAAGTGTGAAGTGCACCAGCGCACTGTCTTCCAGTTGAATGTACAAGCCCAAGACAGACTGGCCCCGTGAGCCGAACGACCAAGACAAAACGGGCGCACGCGACCCAGATTATAGAGCTGGGCGGCACAACGGTCGGCAGTCAAGACATCGCCCCCGGCACTGAGACGTCATGAGGAAAACTCTGGCCTTCACCGACACCACAGCAGGCAATCACGAGGACTGGTCTGGCCAGGTGATCAAAGTGGCCTACGGTCAGTCAGCCCAGTGACCAAGTAGTCTACTCCAGCCTCCCAGCGATACTAGGTGATAGCGTCGCCCCGACCAGCTCCGTTACCGAGGAAGCTGAAACTTGCAGCTGGACGGGGGCGATGTTTATGCGTTGGCTCGCGTCTATGGCGGCTGCACGGAGTAGACGTCAAGATGTCATAAATCGAACCGGTTTTAGATCGGTCTGCACGACCGATATTACTCGGGACTCGTTGCAGACGGTGTCATCATCGGTTCCAAATGTGGCAATGGAGAGGCATCCCACCCGTGCTCCGCCACACCCGGCCACAAGGCCACCGGTTTTTTCAAGGTGAGGCTGGTGCGCCCCATTGACGTGGCAGCTCCCGCGTGGCTGGGCGCCCCGGCCCTTCACCTGTCAAGCCTCATGCCAACCTAGATCTCGCTGTGGCGCTTGGATACCGAGCGAATCGCAGACCCCCTGGGAGAAGAGCGCCACTCTTTTTCTGTCTAGACCCTTGTAAAGTCACTCCGATGAAGATCTAAAGTACTCGAGACTTGGCCTGGCGGTGAGGCCAGAGACAGGCGCTTGTGCGGCTTTGCCTCACTGCCAGCTCATCATCGTCCCAGCTGGCCACGCGCAAGCCGATATCTCTCAGGGACCGTTCAAGAAGCAGAAACAGACTATCAATCCAAGTCGCGATGCCGCTGGGGGGTTCAAGTCGGCGAACAATGGAGTCCACTGGAGTCAACTGGAGTCAAACTGGAGTCGCCAACCACCCTGGCAGCCCAGCTGCTTAGCCGCACTCTCCAATCGTAGCCGCCATCGCCCTCGACGACCAGGGGGTTCATCGAGTGAGCAGGGGTTTCTGCGCTGCCATTGGCTTGCTGGCTGAGACGCGATGAGGCATAGTCTCGGGTAACGTGACGACTTTCAGAGTCTCAGGGACGGGCCTCTCCAGGCTTGTTGGCTACCGGCCGTGGCCATTGAGATATGGTCCCATCCGCACGTTTCCTGGAGGCGTCGGAGGTGGACGACGTCGTCCCAGAATGGCCTGCGTGGCTTGCGCTGTTGGATGGGTCGTGATCCTTTTGGGAATGGGGATTAGCGCGTTGGTCTAGTTGTATTGCGTGGTCGTCCATGTCCCAGAGCCGCGAGTCTGCGTCTTTCGTTGGCCCTTCTCCTGGAGGACGACCATTGCGTGCTTGCTCGTTTCCTCGACGCTGGGGGCCATGACAGCATCGTTGGTCAGCCACAAACTCCTTCTTCCCGGCCGTGACTGGTGCTGTTCTACGCTGCTCTAAGACATGCTTCGATGACTCCCACCCCATGGGCCCGTCTTCGCTCGGCCAGGCTGTCCTGCTCGTTGTGATAGGGCTTAACAGCTCTCCTGTTATCAGCAGCCCTGCCTTAACTGGGATAGCCGAGCCCCCAATGGAGACGTTTCTATCTCGGCTGAAGGCTCCATCCTCAGCTTCCGGTCAAGCGCCTCTAAGTGTTACACGGGAACGAATAGTCTGTCAGTACCTACCGTCTCCGATGATGCCGCCCACCACTACAGGACGCGGGCTTCAGGCGACCGGCAACCAATATCGCGATAGTTGCCAGCCTAGTCTGAGTTTTCGCTCAACCACGCTGTCCCTCGCCCTGCGTGGTTAAGTTAGACGGATGGGCCGTCTAGGTCCGCATCGCAACTCAGCACCTCATATCACGACTCCCAGTGGCTCCTTGTGGAAAACGCTAGGACGCGGGAGAGGCAGTGGAGCAGAACCTGGGCGACGGCGCACGTCCATCCGCCATCCGTCAGACTAAGGAGTCTCCCCGCCCTCCGTCGCATCCAACTGGGCTTGGCCGTCTTCAAAGCTGCGACTGGTTGTGGGAGAGGGTGTGAAGGATTTGCTCCGATGCATCTGGATTCAGTCACGGGAAAGGGGGTAAGGGGCGAGACCCAACCAACCCCTACGGCTCGCATATCTTATTTTTCGCTGTGTTATCATCAACCGTCGGATGCTATTCGACAATTCCGTCGAAGCCGGACAAGGCCAGCCATAGTCTGATATGGACGGATCTGGTCATGGCTGATAAGCCTTGTAAGATGTCATCAACCGAATCTGCTCACACATTGGCAATCCTTCCCCCTGAGAGGGTTGGTCGCACAAATCTAGGGCCATCGCCTTGGTCTACTCGTCCCACACTGGTTTCCTAGTGTGCGGGCGTCAGCAGTACGCTATTGATCGTGTCTTCGTCCAATCCTGCTGTTTCGACATGGCGGTACAGAAAGTTGTTACCAGACTTGGCCCTGGTGGCAAGGGTCGTTCTCGTGGAGGGCAACCGCAGCTATCCGAGTGGTGCAAGTCGAAGAGATGAAGCCCAAATTGTGGCGAAACGATAGAACGGAGGTAGAGCCCCCATCGACGTGACGAAACCAAGACAACCGAAGTGCATCATCTCGGTATCACTAATACAAGGAAAGCTCTTGGGAGTAGTTCGAGACGTGAAGACGAAAGACCCGCAACGCCGATTCCTCTTTATTCTCTTTTCCCTTGATTCTTTGCGCTTTAAAAATAGTAATTTACATTTCAGAATCCGGTTGCGCACTTAGAACCTGGGCTCCCCTTGTCCCGCAATCTTGCTCGGTTCCGAGCCTAACATTGTTCATCCACAGACATGGCCATAAGATTTTCGTCTTTCACAGGATCCTCTAGTTGGAGGCAAACCGGGCTGCACGCTTCTCCGCCTTGGCCTTCTCCGCCGGGTCGTTAAAGATGCTGCCGCGGGTGACGGGGCCATCCCGACGGGAACCGCCCTCGCCACGGCCACCGTCACGGCCACCATCACGACCACCGTCACGTCCGCCATCGCGTCCACCGCGGCCCCGTCTTCGACCACCGCCCCTCCGGTCGAGACTCTGTCGCTTGGAGTTGCGAGTGCTGTCGCCTTCGGCGCGGTCACGGCCACGCTTGAGAGGGCGCTCCGGAAGGGCAGAGTCGAGGCCGGAAGCCAGCTCCTTCTCGTCGATGCCGAAGCGCTTGGCTCGCTCGGTGCGCTTCTGGGTGTCCTCGTCCTCCTCGATACCGAATCGCTTGGCGCGATCGGCGCGCTTCTTAGTTTCCTCGTCTACTGCGGTGGAGGAGAGACCCATGGCGTAGGACTGGGCGGGCTCCGCGGGCTTCTCTTCCTCTTCGACGGGCTTCTCCTCAGCGGCCTCCTCGACTGGCTCGGTCGCGGCGGGAGCTTCCTCAGCGGCGGGAGCCTCGACAACGGGCTCAGCAGCGGCGGCAACGGGAGCGGCAGCGGCGGCCGGGGCGGCGGGAGCCTCGTCGTCACTGTAACTGATCTCGTCCTCCTTGTTCTCGACTAGAAAAACACGTGGGTTAGTGGAATGAAGCTCCAGGGAGCGGCTGTGCGCGCGCGCAGTCGCAGGGGTGGGCGTACCAGGCTTGTCCTCGGTCTCGGCCTTCTTGTCATTCTCCTGCAGGCGCGCGATCAGGTCGGCCTTGTTGCCAGTCTGCGGCAAGCTCTTCTCAGCCAGGAGCTTCTTCAGCTCCGGCACCTTGAGCGACGAGTACTCGGCCATGGCGCGCGTTTGGGAGGGAGGGAGGCTAGAGTTGGACGGAGCGTGTGTCGCCGATGAGAGTAGGTGCTGGTAACAGCGGTGGCGGGTGCGATTGCGATTTGCTAGGCGCGCCGAGGGGGATGATGGAGACGAGGGGGATTTGGAGGAAAAGAGGGATGGGAGATGCGAGGTGGAGGCGTCCTTGCTCAGGGACGAGCCTGGGGAGATGACGCTGGGGATGGGATTTTAGTGGGACAACGCGCCTTTGCTTGGGTGGGCTTTGGGCTTTGGGGGGCCTCTCAGCCTCTGTTGGCCTCCACTGACCAGTAGCACAGCTTTGCGCATTTGAGCACCAGTGCTTGTTTCTCTGTTCGCAGGGCGATGCGCACGGGCCACCTGTATCCCTTTAACTCCCGGTCTTAGGGCCCAACTTGCCGACCTCAGGGACAGCTCCCAGATACTACTGTGCTTGGTACATGCCGTCGTTTCTACCTAAGTACCAGGAGGCGGGGTTGTCGTACATCAAGTTGACCATAGGACTCCCGTCTTATTAACAGCAACCCAGAGGCAGATGGTCAGGTTGCGCGCTGTAGAAATAGGAATCTCGTCCTAAGGCCTTTATTGTTGTTTTCATGTACAAAGTTACCGAGACAGCCTAACCAAGACGCGGGCTATGCCGTGCGAGTTGGATCACTCGTAGGCCAAAAAGCGAGGCCATTGGTCTGGATCTAATGGGACAGCTGTTGTTTTTGAGACGTGTCCCCTATCAACTCAACTGCCCCTCCTCCACCTCGTCGAATATGCGTCGACTGTCGTCTGTAAGAGAGCCTAGGACACGGCTAAAAACGATAAGGAAACCTCACAGCGAACTATGCAGCTAAGAACAACGTTGGTCTTGGGGGGCTTGTCTTGGGTAAGTACCAAGGTAGAATATCAGCCTGAGGGTTGTGGTAGTCAGACCAAAAATACAGCTGAAGTCCAGGACACCGCCAGGCCAGGAAAAAAGAGGAGGGTTTCTAGTCGAATCACTAGGTAATCAAGAGAGCAAAGAGTAGACGGGGGAATAGGTACGTAATGCTTGCGTTACAGACTACGCACCGGCTCGGCTTACGTTGCACAGCTATTAGTTGTTGGTGCCACCTTTCTACAAGCTAACATGTGGGCAGCTGCGGTGAGTCGGTAGGTGAGTAAGGCAGTGGCGCCTCACTCATAGGAATTCTCACCAGTAAGGGACTATCTGTCTCATCCTTTTCAGCGCCCACTCGAGGTCGTCCCCATCCATTGCGGGCCCGCCTGAATGATAGAACCGTGGATGATAGCCCCCCTCTGAAAAGGACGCGCGTAGTGCCATGGGTGATACTAACACTACCACAGTGGGCGTACTTGTTATCAGAAGACGCAACGAACCAGCCGCGAGGAGGAGGAGGGAGATTGCGCTCAAGACGGCCCCTCCTGTGGATGCTTGCTTTCGGGGGCTGAGAGGCTTGGTTGCGTATTCGGTACGTGGTACTTAGGAGCAACCCTGAGAACGTGTCGAGCGTCAGACGGATTGAGGTGATGGCCACGTTTGGGTGACATTGAAAAAAGAATTCCCCGAGCCTTCCCAGCCCAGAAACGATGTCCGAATCCTAGAGAGACGCCAGAAGCAAATGTGGAGGGAGGCATCTGAAACGGCCATCTGGTTGGGCTGGACCGTGATTACTCAATTTGCTGCCAGGCCGAACGCGACTCTAATTGCGCCGCCCTTCCCCAGAGTTACTATAAGCTCAGAGACCAGCCAGATCTGATCCCGACTCCCGGCTCCGGTGGCGGCTCCACTTTCTTCTCGAGACGGCAAGTGCCAACTTCTAAGGGGCCGCGAGCGGTAGCTTGCAAGGTGGGAAGGTGCACCTGGCACACGTTTAGGTTCTTCCCCCCCTGTCTTCCAACTCGTCCTCCAACCCGTCTTCCAATCCTTCCAACTCAATCTCGGCCAACCTCTTCATCTTTTACATTGTGCACGTCGTCCGACATCGCCAGCTTTTGGCGACCACCGTGTTATTCCTGATTACTGCTGCCGCCCATTCGCTCCTTCCTCGCGGCCACTGCGACAAGCCGCGCGACGACGCCCGGCAGCTCCGAAATCGACACCATCACACGACACATTTGAGCTTCCCCGCGATCACCACCATCCATCCGACACTCCTCCTCTGCGCCATGCGATAGCGGCCCGCCGTTAGGAAGATGCGAATAGCCCAACCCTCGACTCTGCTCCCGAATGCCCGACTTGCCCGTCGCTATCTAGCTGCTGCCGCTTGACGTGGCTCCCGGCAGTCTCCAGTTTTTTTTAAACCTCCTGCCAAGACTCCTCGCCATCAGACTCTTGCCAAGATGACACGACGCATTGTAAGCAGCTCCCTCCCTACCGTCGCCGACCTCGCCATCTTGTCCCTTTTCGAATCTTTGGTAATCCCCAGCTAACCACGCCATAATGTCATCCAGGTCCGGGCGATCGTCCAGCTTGCGAGCGCCGCCACCTTTACTTTCCTTGTCGTCTTCCTCCTCGATCGAAACTACCGAGTTCTCCCCAACGCCATCCATGGCTACATGCCCTCGCACCATCCAGGGCTAGTCGTAACCGACGTCACCATCGCTGCATGTTCCAGTCTTAACATGTTCTCCTCCTGCGACCTCGACCCTAAAAAATGGCACCGCCTTGACAAGGACCTGTATCTCGGCAAAACCTGGATCTCGACTGCCTACATATTCGTCAGTCGCAAGCATGAGGAGGAGCTTACTGAAGAGGACAAGGTTGTTGTGGATGTCTCCGTTGGCAGACTCCAGCCTGCCCCTAAAGGCGAATCGGACGAGCAGTGGGAAAAGCGTCCGAATGGCCTGTGGATCAAGCGATCGGCCAACAAGAAGGCCAGCGATTCGAAGCAGGCTGTTACGGATGTTGACGTCGTCTTCGGAGATGATGCTGTCGAAGCCAGAGACGGCTGGACTATTACGGGCACTCCTTTGCTCCTCAAGACCGGTAGAGGCCTACCTTGTGTGCAACTGTCTGTGCGCCAGGGCCCCCATCGTGAGCCTAAGAAGCCAATACCCAGAATCGGGGAGAACGGCCGCTTCAAGATCCTGCAGATCGGTGATCTACATCTTAGTACCGGTGTGGGCAAATGTCGCGAAGCCGTGCCCGACTCGTACAACGGCCGCGCATGTGAGGCCGACCCCAGGACCCTGGATTTTGTCAACAGGATCCTCGATGAAGAGAAACCTGACTTTGTCGTCCTAAGTGGTGATCAGGTCAACGGAGACACGGCTCCGGATGCCCCAACGGTCAGTCCACCAATGCCCCTTGGTCATTTTGTCTCACTAACCCTTCCCAGGCCATCTACAAATGGGCATCTCTCCTGGTCGAGCGCAAGCTTCCTTACGCCGCCATTTTTGGCAACCATGACGATGAGAAGACCATGTCTCGAGAGGCTCAGATGGCTCTCATGGAATCACTTCCTTACTCCCTCTCTGCCGCCGGCCCCGCTGACATTGACGGCGTGGGCAACTATTACGTCGAGATCCTTGCCCGCGGCAAGTCGGACCACTCCGCCTTGACTATATACTTCTTTGACACCCACGCCTACTCTTCTGATGAGCGCAAGTACCCTGGCTATGACTGGGTCAAGCCCAATCAGATCGAGTGGTTCAAGAAGACGGCCACTGGTTTGAAGGCAAACCACCAGCAGTACACCCACCACCACATGGATATCGCTTTCATCCACATTCCCATGACTGAATACGCCGACCCTTCGTTGTCCCGTCTTGGTCAGTGGACAGAGGGCGTCACTGCTCCGGTATTCAACTCGGGCTTCCGTGACGCCCTTGTAGAGCAAAACATTCTCATGGTCAGCGCGGGACAGTAAGTCATATCTTAGTTATCCCCTATTCGAGTCGTGTCTGACATCAAATCCTCTAGTGACCACTGCAACGATTATTGCTCCCTTACCATGAAAGGTGAGGAAGAGCAAAAGACTCCGGCCATGTGGATGTGTTACGCTGGCGGCGCCGGTTTCGGTGGCTACGCCGGCTACGGTGGTTACGTCCGTCGACTTCGTCTCTTTGAGGTTGACATGAACGAAGCCCGCATCAGCACCTGGAAAAGACTCGAGTACGGCGACACTGCTGCCCGTATCGACGAGCAAATTATTGTCGATGGTGGCAAGGCCAAGCCGATTGAGCCTCAAAAGGCCCCTGAAGCCCAACCACCCCAAGCCCAGTCATAGGGCAGGGTTATCCCCTAAAACCCGAGTCCATTCACATGTCCGATATACCAATTTTCCGGGCTACTCTTTTTTGGAAAGGCATAGCCGTTGAGCTCCGGAGTCACCACTGGTATTCTTTTCATGGCGATTTTCTCCCCCATTTTGGTTGGTTCTGGATCGCATTTCTCTTCTTGTATTCATGTCGTAGGGAAGGCAATTTTTGCCACCGAGTCGGTCGCTACATACTATAGAACTGGAGGAGCTTTCTCCTCTTTGGCATACGGATCCAGGCTGTTCTCCTTGGATGTCCATGGGTGGTAAAGGAGTGTCTTTCGTTGTTTTTTCCATCCAGATCGGCTGTGTTGTATGATAAGTAACTTAGAGCAAAAAAGGATCCCACCTGCTGCTTCTGGGGATGCATGCGGGCGGTGGGATGGGGATGCATGAGTGGATGTACAAGGCGCGTTTTTGGTTTCAAGTGCTTTATCCCCTGTGGTGTTATGCATAATGATAGACTACATGTGACAGACATAGGTGCTTCTCGGCATGCGATGCTCGTTATCTGGTTGTCATAATTCGATAAATCATCTCTGTTCCAGGTACATCGTAAAGCGTACATTCCTAACTCCAACGCTTAAGCCAAATAAAGGACGACCCAAGCACAACGCCCTGATCCCCATCAACAGTCACCAAATGAACCAAATGCACCAGGCGGAGCCTCCCTTCCTAGAATACAAGTTTCCACAAAAGCAACCTCACTTACTACTTTCCCGCTGTCCCTCTCTCAGCATATCCAACAGCTCGGCCACCTTGTCCCTGCGACTCGGGGCAAAAAACTCCTCATTCTCGTACATCTCGCGCAGCTTGGACCCTGTCGTCAGGACGTGCTCATTGGAGTAGAGGTCGCCCGCAGCCATCTTGACGGCGAGGACGTCGCGGTAGAGTGACTCGGCGAGCCCGAACGCCGCGGCACGGGGCGCGGTGTGCGGGTTAGACGTGGGGGATACGTCGCCGTCGGACGGACGAGACTCCAAGAAGCCCAGGCCGTTCTCGTCTGTAAGCGAGTCCGCGTGCCACCGGGCGCTCAGGGCCATGTTCTCCATGGTTGTGGTGTACGCGGGATGGGCGCGGCCCAGCGTCGGGGCCATGATGTCCAGGGCCTTCTGGTACTTTGCGCGGGCGTCGGCGTAGCGACAGCGTAGGTCGTCGATAACGGCGAGCTTCTGGATGGCGTGGGCGGTGCTGGGATGCTGGGGCCCGAGGGTGCGGGTCTTTATGTCGACGGACTGGGTGTAGAGCTGCTCGGCTTCGTCGATGGCGTTGCTAGCCTTCGATATATGGGCGAGGTCCTCGAGGGCTTCAAGCGTCATCGGATGGCTCTGCCCGAAGAGGTTCTGGTAGGAGATGTAGACGCGGCGGTACAGCGCCTGGGCCTCTTCCATCTTGCCGAGGCGCTCAAGCGTGGCCGCGAGCTTCTGTACGGTGCCGACGGTCGTGAGGTCTGTGGGGCCGAGGGCTTCCTCCTGCTGCTGCTCGAGGGACTCGTACTGATCTTCGGCCGTGTCGAGCTCGCCCCGGGCCGCGGCGACCGAGGCTTTGGCTAGGGCGACACGGAAGCCGAGGGCACTGTCAATGGACTTGATGTTGATGCTGGAGAGCACCTCTTGGCTCCGCTGCACCTCGTTGGCCTGCTGAAGCAGCGATGCCAGCGACAACGATGTCTGAATCCTGTCGATAGGATTCATGTTGCGCTTCTGTTTGAGAGCGAGTTCGAAGCACCCGATTGCCTGCTCCGAGGCTCCCTGCGTCATACACACGTTGCCCAATACCTGCCAGGCGACATCATCATCCTCTGGAACCCCCTTCAGCACGCTAGACCAGTCATCGTAGCACGTCTTTGCATGAGGGGCCATGATTCTCCCGAAGTCGTGAATCTCTGGTAATCGCGACGAGTCAACCTCTTTCTGACGAATGCCGTCGACACAGACGTTACAAGCCAGCCACGCGTTGTCCACCTTCTCGGATGCCGTGAGGGAATCACGAACATGGTCTCGCGCGGCAGTATCGAGCATAAAGTAACCAAAGGAGAGAGACGATGTCGAGGAGGAGTCCTGGGACGAATCGGGGGACTCGGATGGAGACGACGCTTGGATGAAGTTTTCGTCCAAGAGGTGCTGGAGAACGTCACCCACATGGCTCAGATCTTGGAAAGCTATTGCAGAGTCAGTAAGAGGGGTTGTAACTTGAGACCGTTCCATACCATTCATCTCTTTGAGAACACCCATAAACCTGTCGGGTGCTGTCTTCAATTGCGAAGTAGCACTGAACAGCGCAACAGGGATGAAAGACGTGGAGAGCATCGCGCTTATACAAAGAATAGTCTTCGTGACGGGTGACTGATCAATGGTCGATCCAAGAAGGTGCAGCGGCACCCTTGAGCCCATATTTTGCTGATAGTCTGCCACAGTTAAGGCTGTCTGTCGGATCGTTGATGCCGCCATGGCTATACTCTGCGGATGATGTTGCAGGCTCTGGACGATTCTCAGGGCGGCCTCGGCTGTTGCCTGTCAGTTTTGCCAGTGTAGAGTGTCCTCGGGCTCCATACCTTGTTCGGGGTCCTCTATCGCATGATCCCCTACCACGGAGCCTATCAACTTCACTCCTTGATCATCGCTCATCTTTTCGATGTGAAGCTTTGTTCCCCACGCGCAGCAATTGCTATCCCGAGACGTCAAGATGATCTGTCCTGAAAGTGTCAGGGGAATAAAGTCAAAGATGTCGTATGAGGGCTCCACATTGTCGAAAATGAGTAACCACTCGTCGTTCTCTGGCCGAAGAAGCCAGTCCTTAACGGCTCGAACCACTGACTTGACTCGTAACGTATCTAACTGCAAGATGCTCTTGACTTTGAGCATGTCCTCGACGCCAGTAAGACCAAGATCGTTCTCAACCTGACTCCTTGGGGCATCCCTTGCGTAGTGCGTCACCAGAGAATTGGCAAACTCAAGGTAACTCGCAACCACCGTCTCCCAGCTTTCGGCCCAGATCCAGAAGACAAAGGAGATATCATCCCTGTGCTTCTCAGCAAAGTGCCTAGCTAGTGTCGTCTTGCCGGTCCCAGGAAGCCCCAGCAAGTTTGCAATTGCGAAATGCAGCTTGTGGGGTTCCATAGGCGGCTTGAGAATAGCTTCAAGGCTTTCGATTAGATCCTCCCGCGGTACGATGACGCTTGGTTCGGTGGGGAGTTTGTATGGAATGGCGAATCCAGCCGACATGTATTCCAGATGATGGACTAGATGGAGATGTCAGTCTGTGTTACGTCCCTTGACGACCTCGTGGAAACCTACCAGCTGCTAAATCAAAGGGCTTCCGCTTTGTCTCCAACAGATTCGAAGTCCGACCCTTATCAATCATTTCGCGAAACCTAGCGATGAAGGTCTTGTAGTTGGAATCGCGGCCCTGGAATTTGACCAGATCTGAGTGCGTCGCCTTCAAGCCAATCTGAGCGCCATCCGATCCCTGCATGGAGTGCCGCTTGTCCACAATAAAGCCGTCGCTGGACTTCTTTGTCTCGTGGAACGACAACCGAGGTAGATTGGCCGTGATGGCCTTGAACGCCTCCATCTGATTCTCCAGCCACTCGATGTCGCTGGGCTGCGGCTGTATCGAGAAGCTCCGCGAAGAGCGGGAACTGCGCGAACTCCTCGGGTCGTTTTCAAGGCCCGACGTGGTGCGCCGGATGACGTTGGCGAGGGGCGACGGCGACGAGGGGCGGCCAGGCGACAAGGTGCCGAAGAAGGCGACGCCGCAGGTCGACAGCTCTATGTCCTTGAGCTGCGGGTCGATGGCCTCGTTGGAGATGATGAGGGCGCGCTTGACGATCCAGCCGCCCAGGCTGTGGGCGATGAAGAAGAGCGGGCGGCGAGCGCTGTCGTCCCGGCTGCGCTGGGCGCCGAGCTCCTTGACCATGTCGAGGGCGCGGCCATAGAGCACGTTTCGGACAAGGTAGCGGTAGTTGGCGCCGTCGGAGATGTAGCCGTAGGTCATGATGCGGGCGTTAGGGATGTCTTTTGCCAGCAGCTCCTCGAGCCATGATTTCGGTCTCGTCTTGGGCTCCCAGGTGATCCAAGAGCGGAAGCCCTCGCCGCCAAGGCCATGGACGGCCACAATGCTGGAGAGGGTCAGTTTCGCATGTCGTATAACACCTCTCCTCACAGGGCGACTTACTCGATCTCGGCATGCTCCGGGTTCCGCACGATTTGCAGGCCGCTGATCTCGCCAGTCCTTGTTCGCGAGACAGCCGACACGGCGCCTCGCACACGGTGAAGCAGCCCTTTCAGTGGCTCCAGGGCGTCGGTGGCCATTCAAGCAGGTTTCGTGGACGGGTTTCAGCCACAGTGAGAGATGGAGCGCATCTTGGGAAAGAGAAAAACCACAAGAGGATGAGATGGGAGACGCCAGGTAAATCTAGGCTGACTGGTGATTGTGTGTTGAACATACAACGGCGGGATGAAAGCCATGTAGTCAGCGGGCGAGGATTGGTCCAGTGGAGCAGGCGTTGTTCCAGGGGGGTCCAGCACCTTTGTCACGGGGCATTGCGGCGGTGGCGTCCCTCCCTGGAGGCGCGGCGTCCGAGGCTGTGGCTAATGAGGGCCTCCGGTGACCACACCATTGCAAAGTAGCAGTCGCCGAACAAAGAACACATCCAACCAACGAAGGCAAGGGAGAGAATTGGGTTGTTTCATTTCACAAAGAACGGAGAATTCTCATTTATGTTGTTGCACTTTTACGGACTGAATTCGGAGGGACATTTTTAGACATTAAGTTCCGTCTCTTACTATCTATCCATAGGCAGCTAACCCAGCAAACAAGTCTGTTCATGATCCAAAGACAGATGCCATTTTCCTTGCAACGCAGTGTCCCGTCATAGAATCGCCTTCATGCCTCTTTGGGCAGGCCGCGGTATTTCGTACAAGTCACAGTCAAGCAACTATATCCGGTTCTCTTCTCCATCTCAATCCTCCAACAGTAAATACAAAAGTCGCAGCAACGCCATCTAGGTCGCACACTCAGACAATCTCTAAAACGCTTAATCATCGTAATCATCATCATCACCAGTTCACACAGCACACAATGCTCCTCATCCAACAACCTCCAGATCAAACCCAAGATCCGCCACAATCTCATCCCACTCCTGCTCCTCGGCGTCCTTCTCCGGCGCCGTCTTGGGCGTGGCCACGCTCATGAACGGCTCCGCGTTGCCCTCGACCGGCTTCTCCACAATCTCCAGCCAGTAGTCGAAGCCGTCTCGCACCGCGAACCCGTGCTTCTGCCCCAGGAACACCCGCCCCAGCTTCGCCCGCTTGCTGTCCACCTTCTCCAGCCGCACCAGCCGGTACCCCAGAAACACAATCATCTCCTCGTCGTACGACGCCGAGTAGCCCGTCTCGCGCACCACCTTCGCGTGCCCGCCGCCGCCGATCCGCAGGCCCGTGTTAGGGTCCACCAGCACCTTGACCGACGCGCCCGCGCCCTTGGTCCGTCCGGATTCGTCCGTAACCTCGAGGTTGACGAGCGTCACGATGTCGGTGATGAAGTAGCCCTAGTCGTGGTTGTTGCGCAGCAGCTCAAACAGCTCCTCGAAATACTGCTTGTTCTTGAGAAGCTCGTTGAACTTCTCACCGAGCGAGTCCATGTGCCAGAGGCGCGCCACCGTGGCCACCTTCTCGCTGCTGTCCTCCTTCGCACGCTCGACGAAGCCTTCGAGGATCTCGTTGATGGACGCCGACACTCTAGCGTCCTTGATGCGCCGCTGCCAGAACTTGACGTTGCGGACCTGAATGGGCTTCGGGTCCAGGTCGCTGACGAGCTCGCGCGGGAGCTTGTTGGACTTGTAGGGGACGCGCTTCTCAGTAGGCAGCTCGGGATACTTGACGACACTGCCGATGAGCTTGTCGCGGTATTCGCCGGCATCGAGGCGAGGCTGGATGAGCCATAGCGGCTTTATGTCGCGGGAGTGAGACATTGTCTCCGTCGTAGTCTCTGTCGTTGTCTTTGTCTCTGTCAGTGTCTTCGGGGCTGATGTCTTGATGTCTTGATGGTGATGGTCTTCTTCTTGTTCCAGTTGTTGCCGGCTGTCAAGTCGCAAAGAGTAACCAGTCGGAAGTTTAAGTTAAAGAGTCTCCTCTGAATCGAGACCGTTTCCTGAGTTGGCTCGAATTATATTCAGATGTGTAGTTCGTCATTCAGCCTAGGAGATAACATTTCAGGCCCGCCAAGTATTTAAACCTCAGCCTGCCATGACGTGGTTGGACAATAGGGCGACAGGGGTTACGTCTGCGCCCCGCAAAGTGGCGGTGCAGAGGGCTCTATGACATAATAATTCGTCTGCTCTCGTCCTCTCTATAGGCGTTCAATATCCGACTTATTTTGTCATGGCTCCTCGGCACTTGCGATGCGCCTCGTGATGAACCAGCCTCCCCAACTTGTGGCGCTGAAACTCGGCCTCTGACTCCTCGGCGGCTGCCTCCCTCTCGGTTGCAGGGTAAGCCTACAACGAAGTGGCGGATATTCGGCGCTTCGAACAGTCCGACGCAATAGACTACACACCCATGGTCTAAACTTGGAACTATTCTTGATAGAATCTGCGAGATGGAAAAGAGGAAACACCTGCTGTGAATTGTTGAGTTTGGTTCACAATCATTGACGGTAAATGTCAGGGTGGCATAGGACGACACGCCCCTTGAACCTCTTCAAGGTGTTTTGTTTTCTTTCACTCTTGGTTTAGGATGGTGACTTCATCATCGAAAGTAAACTAGAATCCATATTTTGAGCCTGCTTTGTGTGTTCACAGCGGTATTGTTTGCTCTTCTTAGGGTCTTCCTCAATTCACATAAAAGTTTCAAACAGTTGAACAACCACAATATATATATATATGCTTATCCACAATATATCTATCATTTCCATTTCTCCAACCCCCATTGTCGCCTTCCATGGAAGTAAAACACAAACAAAGGCAATCCCCATCGCCATCCTCCCAACCAGGGACCCAGAGCAAATCCCAATGCCCTGTCCCGTAGGTGGTGCTGCCGCACGTGCGCCCCCTTTCCACCCAGACGCCTCCCATGTGTACATGCCCCAATATTACCTATACACTCAAAGGCCAGAAATATAAAAATATAAGGCATCGCTTGTAGCTACACTGTCTCGATATGTAACCGAGAATGAACAAAAAGGAAAAGAAAAACAGCTGGCGAGCAATGCTGCACCAGGGGGGGATATCAAGAAGTCGTAAACAAATGTGAGAGCAAAGACAAGGAAAAAAGAAGAAGGATCAAAGGCAAGCCGAGAAAATGCTAGAGCCGATCATGCGCGAGGCTCGCAAAGGGATGTAGGTGAAGGGGGCTTGAATGGGTATGCTCCTACAAGGAGCAGAGAGTGAGTTGAGGTTCACGGCTAAAACGTGACAACCTCCTGGTGAACCAACCGCAGCACCCAACTTGACTCTGCCGCGCTTGCGCACTGGAAACACCACTTCTTGACGTTGCCGCCGGTGGCGCCTGTCGCCGGCGCGGTGCCCACCACGCCGTTGCCGTCCTTCATCTCTTCCCAGACGCCACAAACGATTCCTCGGCTGCCCATGGGCTGGAAGCATCCACTGCCCAGTACGGCGTCGAGCATGATGACAGGCTTATCCGCTTCCTTACGCGGGATAGTAGTCACCGTCACCCGCTTTTCCAGTCCGTGGTTGGCGCGGAGGGCCTGGCGCCACCCTGGAGGTGGTCGTCGGATCTGCAGGCTGCAGTTGCCAAAGTCTTCCCATTTGGCGGCCGACACGAGAAGGTGCAGTCTGATGCGGATGTTTTCTGTTCCGAAGCCTGAAGGGCCTCGGGCGCTGTTCTCGACACTGATGGACGGCGAGCGAGGAGTGCTAGCGCCATTGGAGGAAGAGTCGGGAGTGTAGAGGCTGTTTCCGTAGCCGCTGGCCCGGGTTTGTCTGTCAACGGAGGACCGGGCAAGGTTGAATGGTAGATTTCCGCCTCCGGTGAGTCGTCTAAGGAAGCTCGTAGCAGAGAGACTCGACGATGGCGTCGTGCTAGCACCATCGTGAGACTGGGAGGGAGCGCGTACTGA
This sequence comes from Neonectria neomacrospora, assembly GCA_013756995.1. Taxonomy (NCBI): domain Eukaryota; kingdom Fungi; phylum Ascomycota; class Sordariomycetes; order Hypocreales; family Nectriaceae; genus Neonectria; species Neonectria neomacrospora. The sequence continues at coordinate 44,562 of JABSTB010000654.1, read as the reverse complement.
GCCCCTGTAGCTGTTCTTCCTGCCAAACCAGCTCCGTCGGCGGCTGCTGGTGTCGTCGTCGTTGCCAGCAGGTGCTTTTCGCTCGCCGAAGCTTTTGAACCTCGCCTCGTTCTCAAGTTGGATGAACTTCTGGTTATTTAGGCGGGCATTGTGGACCGACTTGTAAAAATTGAAGCAGTCGGGACTGGTGTGGCATCGGAAACGGAAGTTTCCTCCATCGTGTGAGTTGGCCAGCAAGCACTCTGACTTAACTGAGGAGCGGATTTCAAGATCAACAGCGGTGCTTTGTCGAATCAAGACCAGGGGCGTGAGATCCAATGCCAGCATGGGCGTCTCATTAGCTCCATCAGGAGCGCCACCAGCATGGAGGGGATAGGCCTGAATCAGGCCAGGCGAAACGATGATGGAACAGTTGTCTGCGGATATGTCTTTCCACAAGCCCTTCTCTGACCACTTAGAGATTGAAGCAACAAATCTTGATGCGTTTTCCTCGGGGGCAATCTTTTGGCCGCGAAGGCCAGCTTGGGATGCAGAATTAGATGGAGTGAGGCTGAAAGCCGAGTCTGAGAGGACCGACTCCATGACAGTAGAGAGGCGAGCCTCTCGGTTGATGCTGACTCCAAGCTCAGTCTCAGGCAGATCCACGCTCTCAATCTCATCATCGGAAGAGTACTCGAGGTCGGATTCTGTTTCAGTGTAGTCTTCCGACGTCTCCGTGCCCTCTGTGCCATCCGTGCCATCCGTGAGAGAAGTTCCAGCCACCGATGATCCCTCTGATGGTAGGTATTCGTGTTTGAGGGGAGAGGATGTTCGGCGCTTGATGTTGCTGCTCTGGAGCTTAGTAGGTGGGCTGAGAGACTGTGACTTCGGTTCAGGCTGAGGACTGGGGGTGAGAGTGCGGTGGACTGGAGGAGGTGGTGCCCCGTCATCTCGGTAAGGTGTGCTGTTGGGGCTCTTCTGGAACATGAATGGATCAGGTCGCATTCTCTCATTGAGAGGAGTGCTCCTCTCCTCTAGGTTTGTTTCGTAGTAATCATCCTGCCTGGGTGTTCTTTCTAAGTCAGGGTGCTCCAGAATTGCTGCAGGTGGTGGCGTTGAAGGGGCTGTAGAGCGAGGTCGATAGCGGGAGGGCAAGTCTCGCTTTGTTGGTGTTACTGGGCTTGCCGGGGATGTTTCAGGAAGAGGTGAACGAGGTGAAAGGGGAGTGAGGGAGGATCGGGGTGAGTGAGAGGAGCGAGTTGAGCGCCTGCTGAGTCTTCGTGCGCCGACCGGAACGTCGTTCATCCTATCGTCATCACCGCAGACACTCGGCTCTGGCTCCCTTGGGGGGACGGGAGCCACCGGCAAGACATCCAGCCAGTCCAGAATTTGATCTTCATTGTCCGTTGTGAGAGTGAGGAGTTCATGCCACGGCCGGTCATCGTGCGTGCCTCGGACCATCATTACCATATCAAAGTTGCCTTCTCCTGTTCGTGCGGAGATCAACTCCATTGGGATGGGTGGGAATAGGAGGTATGATCGACGGCCATCGCCAGTTTCTCGGATCAGAATATCGCCCTTGTCCTCAGGATGGCGCTCATTGTCTCTGTGAACCAACTCGACCTGACACTCGAGCCGCTGCCCATTTGAATGAGCCAAGTCAAGAGAAAAGAAGTCCTTCGAGGCCACTTGTCGGGTCGCTTCAATGACGACGTACTCCAACGGAGCGAACGTTCGCAGGTCTCGCGATCTTGTGGTATCGGTGTTGACCGCGTCCTCGTCCACCAACCTGGCGCTCTCTTCTCGGTGACGACGTCGGGCTTTGTCCTGCAAATCCTCGAAATCTTTCAGAAGATAATAGGTGTCGTTGGTTCCAAGAATCGAGTCAATGCACTTGATAAATTTGGCCATCTGCTTGACTCGCAAAAGGGGTCTCTTCAGTAGGTGAGCCACGTCAACCCGTTCCCCCTCAGCATCGACGATGTCGCCGTACTCGTTTCGCGGCATAGCATTAAGGAGGGAGTCTTCGTCCTCAGGCTTTCCAGACGCTGGCGCGAGATTGACAACCAAGTCCTGGAAACCGAGTCTCCACGCATCCAAGTACTTGTGATAGATGGGAACCACACCATGACCCCAGCTAGCTAAGCGGCGCATGTCTGAAACTGGAGCTTTTCGGTGGGCCATTTTGAGCTTTTCGAGTGCAACGCCCATATGGATGACGGATTTTGACATGCTGTTGACTTTGCTTGTTCGCTTGCCGGTGCCGAAAAGCTCAGTGGCGTTGTCCTCATTGACAACTTGGGAGAGAAGGACAGGGATGACGCCATCGACTAGAGTCTTGAGCTCGCGCAGATAGAGGTTCTCATCATCGGCAAATTCCCTAAGGAGGTCATCAGTGGTGACGTCGTTGCGTCCACCCCGATTCTTGCGCTGGCTCGGGCGTGATCTATTGCTCTTGATTGTGGTGGGAACATCGTTGTCATTGGGTAATGAAAGAACGGAGACGAGATCGGAATGGCGAGTGAGACGTCGCTTGAGACCTTGACCTTGGCTTCTCCTTCTCGAAAGTCCGCTATCCCCTGTGAGAACCGTGGACTGTGTCACGGTAGAGTTTGTAAATTCTGAGGTCAAGTCCGAACCGCCGACACTGGAATCCTCCTCAGACATAATAGTTGAAAGCTCGTGATGACCGTTAGTTGGTGGTCTGAATCGAGGCCCCAACATTCTAGGGGCTGGGGGATCCATTTGATCGTCGTGTTGGGCTTCTCGGTTGTCATGCTCTTCTGGAGCGACGGAGCTGGAAAGTGTTGAACTCTGGGTTCTGTGGATATCCGACTCTTCCCAATTCTCCGTCTCGTCGTCGTATGTTGTGTATGTCCGTTGGTCGTCGTACCTGTAGTCGTCATCTCTGTAGTCATCATCCCTGTAGCTGGACTCAGAGTCGAGCTCAGACTCGTATTTTCTCTCTTCCCGGCTTTGGTAGGGCTTTGGTTTAGGCAACTTGTTCGCAGATTCGCCTTGAAATGCCTCCTTCAGCATGCCTAACAATTGTTTCTTGGCTCCTGGCTTGACTGGGGATGACATGTTCCGGGTCGCTCGGCTCCTCCTCAACCCGCTCGAATGTGGTGACTTGGTCTGTTCCCTGGCTGACTTTTCCTTTGGCTCTGGGGTCTGTACCGCCTCAGGTTGAGCCTTCGCCTCCACCTTTGCCTCCACCTTTACCTCCACCTTCGGCCCCTGATCTTCGGTAGGAGGCTCCGGCGACTTTGCAGTTTCTATCTTGTCAAGTTTTTGGGTCGAAGATCGTCGTCTCTGTGCGCGGGATGATTTTCGCCGGGTTTTGCTCTCGACCGGGGAGACGGGCTCTGGAACAGGTTCTTGCTCGGGGGTCGGTTCCTCGACAACGGGCGTGGGCTCTTCCTTGGGTTTGTCGACGAACGGATCCGAAGTATTGTCGTTAACCTCCACGGTGTTGTTGAGCCACTTCTCAATACTTGGAGGATTATTTGGCAAGGCCGGTCTCGGTGGTTCGTTCATGTCGTGGATCATCTTCTTGCCCTCCTCCATGACCTTTTTGAACACTTTAGGCATGCTCTTGAAGCTCGTGTTCCTCTCAACTTTGGGTCGCTTAGGGCGGCTGCGTGGAGGGCCGCCACGAAGTGGTAGATCAAGCTCGCTAAAGGCGGAATTCCCAAATGGAATTTCGCCTGGGAGATCTGCGACGGACTTGGCCAGGATGCTAGAGGATAGATCAGACATCTCCAGTTGAGTCGGAACGTGGTTTGTCTCTTCGGTGATGGAAGACTCTTGGTCTCTTGCCGTCGTGGTGCTGGGTTGGTAGCTTTTGGGTCGCGGTCTCCTCTTGCTGCCAGAGACACTCCGACGCTTAGTGGGAGTATCAATCACCGAGTCCTCTTCGATCGACCCATCCTCCTTCGTCGTCTTCGAGAGATTGGAGTCCTCTTCTGTCAATTCCGTCCTTGACAAATCAGACTGGTCTGCGGTGACCTCACTCCTCGATTGTTCGGACGGCTTCTCGGTCATCCTTGTTCTCTCGGACCGAGGACTTGTGCGTCGTGAGCTGTGAACAGATTTCCGTCTCAACCTGGCTGTCCTAACAGACCCTGGCCGTGAAGTGCCTGCATCCGAGGACACTTCACTCATGGGCCGCACCCTGATGCCATCATCATCTAGCTTCATTTTCCTGATTGGAGTCACACGGATACCATCGTCTACTGCTGATACAGACTTTGCAGATCGTTGCGCCGTCATCCGGCTGCTAGTGACATTGCTAGGCGTAACTTCGCTTACAGTGTCGCCCAAGTCACTGCAGAATTCGCTCTCGGTGTCCTCAGTCCACGCTCTTGACCCCACGGACTTGGCGTATTTATGACTCCTTGGGGGCGGAGTATCCGGTATCTCCACTTTGGACGCCCAGTTCTTGACCTTGTTAGAGACAGACGGGTTTGCGGCGTTGCGTAGAGTGAAATCTTTAGGGATGGGAACGGCGGTTGCGCCTTTGTTGGTCTTCGGAGAGCCCTTCTTTGGCCGGGGCTTACGCTGCATCCAGTGGTCGTCGCTAACGACCCTCTTCTTGGGTGGAATTACTGCCGGTTCTTCTGGGGAGGGTGCCTTCTCTGTCGCAAAGGAGTCCTGGGATTTGTTGTTGTCTTGCTTGCCCCTTTTCCTCAGCTTGATACGTATTCGATCCTCCTCGGTGACGCTGTGAAAGTCCTCGCCGTTAAACGCAAGGTCAGTAGGCTCCGTCGCTGCCTCATCCGGAGTCTCTTCCACGACGACCGCAGCATTGGCCTTCTGCCACTTCTTGACACGGTCTTTGACGCCACCCGGAGGCTGGATTTCCTTGACGGCGCTCTGCTTCATCTCGTGGCGCAACTCGGCCTTGACTGCCTCGAGACTCATCCTCCGATGGCGTTCAGCGGCAACTCGAGCTGGCGAGGGGCGGCCCAGGAAGAAATCGGCGAGCAGCGTGGGCTCTGGTTTTTTGTTGGAGGTTCGGGCGCGAGCTCGGCCGGCCACTGGGGCGGACTTGGGCGTAGACTTCGCATTGCCGATTTTCTTGGCGGCTGAGGGCTTGTGAGGAGTCGTGGGAGTCGTGGGCGTCGCGGGGGTCGCAGGATCTGGCGACGGATCGTCATCGGTGGTAAGGTTTGGTGACGACATGGTCTCGGCTGGAGGACGGTTGAGCGTCGGTCAGTGCATGGCGGATTGGGCGGATGGTGGGGGGAAAAGGAGGAATTGGGGATGGTTTGGGAGCTGGAGCTGGAGCTGGAGCTTACCTTTAGCTGCGCAACATGCTGAATGGATGTGGGAGAGGCTTTGTGATGCTCAAAGCCGCAGCATTTGGGCTGGGTCGCCCTCTTTTCGCCGGTGTTGTGGGAAATAAACAACAAGCTGTGTGTTGTGGTTCTTGGTATCGGAACCGGGGGGGACGGACCGCCGCCAACTCCAAATTAAAACGAGATGCGACGTTGAACAGGCACAGGCGAATATAACACACACGGGCAGAACACCCACCCAAATAATGACGGGGCCGAAAGGAATGGAATGGAAGTCGAATGGGTAATAAAGAGGGTCGAGAAAGAGTTGAGTGAGAGTTTGGGTAGAGCAGAACAGAACAGAACAGAATACGAACAGAGGGAGAGGAGAGATCCGAGATGCGGTGCGGTGCGGCGCGGCGCTGTCGGTCCCGCGTCAGAGGTGCGAAGTGGGAACCCAAAACGAGGACCCGGGCTTGCATGGGTGGTGGGCGATGGGGCAGGTGCAAGTCTGGTTGTTGGCTGCTGGTTGCTGGTTGCTGCTCTGGAGACGGCAAGCAGCCAATGGGGCCTACCTTCCTCGCACCTCCCCTCGGATGGTAAACAATGGCTTTGGAGGGGCTCCACTGCAGCACGTCCACCCACCCACAACCACCCACGACCGTCGACGCCGTACCAAGGACGCAACCACAGACGCAACCCCAATGTCACTGAAGACTGCCTATCATGCGCGCTGGGGGCATCCGCTGTGGCGCCTTCCAGCAGCCCTCCAGCGCCCTTCCAAGTTCCCAACTCCAGCGCAGCAGGGATTCATCCCTCCCCAGGCGGAAGCTCTGCATGCGCCTCGAGGAGTCGAGTGGGACTCTTGCCTCCGTAGCGTCGCCCTCGTCGCCCACAGGGCCACAATTAGCTGGCAAGCTCCGCGAGACTCGGCATCCCGATCTATCCCATGGCTTTATTCTACGATATCGCCCGCGCTTTTCCACCCATCGAATGATTGCCGCGATCTGCAAGAGATGGCGTGCATTGCGGCTGCGGCGTTGTCGGTCGAATCAAACCGCGTCTTTAGGTTACGCTTTTACCGGCAGCCACCGCGGGTTTCATGTCGACGACATGTCGACGAATATGCCGTACGCCTCCTGTAAAGGCCCATCAAGGCCGCCTATGAAGGGAAGCATTGCAGCATCACCACGTAGCCGGACACACACACACATGTAGGTCCATGTGCGTGCTCCGTACTCCGTATCCGTACAGCAGAAACCAGGGGGTGCTTCCCACTAATCGTCCAATTCCCCCTCTCGCCCCCTCTGGTTCCGCTAGTGCCGTGGAATATGTCCTTGTTTTCGCTGCTGGATGCTGACGACGGCCCATCCATCCCATCAAAAACAAGGAACCGCGGTGTTGCCCTTGGTTGGGGATCCCGGTCAAGCCGGTACCGAGGGGCTCTGTGCAGGTGTCGACTGCCACCTAAGCCTCCACAGACTCGTCGTCCTTCTCACAAGCGGTCAGGAGGATGGATTATTTGTGCAAAAATGACCCTCCGAGTTTGCCAGAATCTTATTGCCACGAAGGTACGGGAACATATTTTGATCCAAAATCCTCTGTGATAGAATGCACGCTTTGATGGCTTGCTACCTAACCTAGGTTATCCTATCCATCCACCCGATCGCCCAAACATCGCCAGTCCATATCAGCCCAAGGAAGTGACCGGGTAGATACAGCCTGCATACGATATCTGGCCTCATTAAGCCTCATAGAGACATGGGTTTCAGCTTGGCACTTTACTTTAACCTGCTTCAGATTCGGATCGATCATGATGCGCAGTGTCCATCTGGAGGCGTCGATGCTCCCGCAATAATAACAAGCTAGGACCATTGTCTTTCAATACCGGCGTTGAATGGCATTGTGGCGCCATCGCACAGAGTTAATTCGCCCCCAACGTTCGTCTAGGGACGAGGCGTTTAACCACAACGTTCCCGTTCACAACAATGGCCAAGCACCCAGGGTTTCGGGTAATTACTGGACTTGGTAAGGCCGATTCATCTCTTGGAAAAGGGTCCCCAGTGCCCCTCAGTTTAGTCGCTGAAACAGAGAAACCCTTGCGCCTCAGATACCCTAGACTAGTGTAGTTTTGCTCACATTTAAATGAGAGCCGTCACCATGACAACGAATCTCCAACGGCCAGCCCAAAGCGTTAGGTTAAATGGTAGGAATTGATAAAATAATAAGCTAAAACAAACCTCATCTTAGAGGCATGTAGGCGGATTGCTCCTGGAAAAGATGTAGATGCAAAAACAGTCTGACCGCCCGTATGCTTCAGTCGCGATATGCTGTGCGCGCTGATGACCCAACAAAGGGAAAGAAAAAAGAAAAAAAAAACCCTCCGAAAGAAAGCCAGCAACCTCCCGTGGACCAGCCATACGTATACCCACGATCCATGCCATCGAACCCAAAATGGCCCAAATGCGGAATGCAGCCCCAACTCCTCCATGCAATGCAAGACAATATGAAAGAAAATGCAGATCCTCAAACTCCGGCCCAATGTGATATGATATGCCCTCCTCCACAACCCTTGAAACCCTTAATGCATCTGGGGCGGCAGCATGAACCGGACCCTCTTCTTCGGCTTCTGAGCCTTCTTCCCGCCCCTGGGTTTCTGCTCCTCCTCGGCGTCACTGCGTGCTGCCACGCTGCTGCCTACGTCGCTCATCAACTCCTCCTCCGTCTCTTCCTCAATCGACCACACGTCCGGGCTCGGCTCGCGCCACAGCTGGCTGGGCCGGCGCCGCGACAGCGTGGGGCGGACGGGGCCGTGGTTCCGGGCCCGGCCCCGGAGCTGCGGCGACGACGGCAAGAGGTGCGCGTTGGAGGACTGACCGAAAGCGGGACTCTTGGGGCGGGGGCCGCCGCCGAAGACGTCGTGCAGCGTGAGGAAACTGTCCCTGGTGGGCGAGAAGCGGATATAATCTTCATCGTCGTCGTAGTATTCATCGTCGTCGCCGCCAGTAATGTCAGAGCTGGTGTCGGGCGAGACGGGGCGGAGACCGGGCTTGCGGAGGCCGTCTAGGGTAGAGGGGCTGACGCTGCGGACGATCTCACGAGGTTGATTTGTGTCCTGAATGCCAGCGTCGAAGTCCATCATGGCTGCATCCAGCTCATCGTCGTCGAGATCCGGTGCCGGTGTCAGGAAATATGTGAGGGGATCGTCGTCGATGTCATCCAGCGGAGGCAAGGGAGCCTTCTTGGTGGAGATGGTTGGCTTGAGGCGCACCTGGGTCGGTGGCCACGAGTCCCGACGAGATCTCATCTCTGACTCGGTAAGCATGTTGATGTTGAATTTGCTGAATGCGAGTTTGTGAGTTGCAAGTTGGGTTGAGGTTGAGTGGTGGTGGTGGTGGTGGTTGAAGTTGGTCGGTCCGAGGTGGGAGATGAGGGAGGTTCACGGATGATGTAGATTGGTAATAAAGGTAAGTGACGGTACAAATGAAACAAAGACACACCACCGGACGAGCCGGCGCAACCAAAGTCTTTGCAAGCCTAGGGGAGCCTGATGTCGTTTACGGCGTCAGAGTCATTCACCAAAGGGCTACCTAGACAAAGAACGAAGAGGACCACACGCAAGGCTAAGCAAACGGTGCCCGGGGCGAAGAGCGGTGATCATATATAGGCGTGTGCCGCCCGAGACGATGGGCTGCCTGCGCAGGCAACAAGGGCGTGAAGGGGAGGAGGAGAAAGACTCCGAACAGGAGGCCCTACGAATACGGTGGGCTCAAGTTCAAGACAAGACAGGATGAGACGCTGCAGTCCACAGCAGGGCTGCGTTCCAGTCATATCTGGGCCACTTCGGGCCACTTTGGGACACCTTCGTGCATGGGGCGGCCTGGTGAGGCCCGAGATGGTGGTCATCAGCCGTCGATGGGCTGCCGCACGTGAAAGTGCGGACGGCTGACAAGCCTATGAGGCATCCGCGAATGCGCCACGCGTCCACGGCGGCGGTTCACTAGATTGATAATCGGGAGAGGCCGGTGCTGGGAAACTGGAAACGGAAGTCATGGGTTGGGCTCGGGGCAGCGCCGAGCGAGCTGACAGGTTCGTCAGCGAGGTAGGTTTTGATAGTCTGATAGAGGATGGACGAGGTTGGGAACTCGGCTGGATGCTGGGTGATAGTGAGAAGCCACACGCTGGAACCGGCTTCCAGCGCAGGGCCCGGTCGTGGAACGCGGCTGCCGCCCGTTAATGATAATGATGGGCCATATCTAGACCCAGGCCCGGGGCTAACAGCTAGTCCCAGATGCAGACCTGCAGGCGTGCCGGGAACCAAATCGAACTGTGCATTGCAAGTGTCCTTCTGTAGAATCCGCCAGTGTGTCTTGCCGTTGTGTCCTTGTGCCCCCCCGGCGGGCGTCGCGGCGGACGGCGGGGTGACCGTCCGGCGCTGAACTGAGACATGGACGACACCCTCACGACGGGCCCGGCGACCATCTGACTGTGCCTGCGGCCTGGTCAGCACCGGCAACACCGGCCTGGTCCAGTGAGTGCAGAGGTCATGCTGATCCCACCGAAGGAGGCCCACGGGCTGGATTTGCGATTGCGCGAATCTGTGTTTTCTGCAGATTCGATCAGAGGAGGCATGCATGGTGCCTTGCAGGTGTCTTTCCCCTAGACCGCAACCCCAGCGTTCTAGCATCCGTCCTCGCGTGGGCCGAAGTTGCACGAGAGACTCTCGCCGTGTACTTGACCGTCGAGATAATCAAGGAAACAGGCTTGCGGGCTCGAGTTGGAGTGGAGTGGAGGGTCGTACGCCTTGGGTCACGGGGGCCTTGGCGAGGTGGTGCGCGCTGCTGAAGGACACCCGTCGAGCGGAGTGCCGATGGGAACGCAAACGCGGGGGAGGGAAAGGTGACCAATCAGGTTGGCCCCAGTGCTTCATACTGTCGTCATCGCCCAAACCGCCGGTGACATGTTGCCGTCTCGGCCTGGGAGTCTAGGGATTACGTGTGCGCCGTGAGCATTCTCGACACGGAAACGGGCACGTCAGCCGCATCCAAGAACAGGGAGATAACGACGGGCCTCGTGTTGGCGGCGATATCGATAGTGCGACTCCCCAAACGCCGCGGATTTGATTATGCTATGCTTGAGTGGCAAAGATTGCGACCCAGAGTGTGGCCCAGTCCCATCCCCCAGAGAGCTGAGTGTAAAGCCCAGAAACCCATATCCAATCGTCACTCGTTCCAAGCCAACGTTCCCGCCCGCGTGTGGCTCGCATGATCAGCCGCGATGCCTTCCACTCTGGCTCGGCACGCGTGGGAGCCACAAGCCACGGCCTGGTCTAGACTGCCCACTGGACAGTACCGGCTGGACGAGCTGTGAGACCGTCCTAAACGAGATAACCTGCGTCGTTTGGAGGCGTGGCCCAAAACGGGGCCTGGATGCGGGGCGCCGCCAGAATCATGGCTTTGAGCCTTCAAACGTTCGTCATTCCTACAAGTTTGTCTCACACTACTCCCTATGCGAGTGGAGCCTTGGTTGGAGCCTTGGTTTTGGGTGTATTGTCGAGCTTAGCCTCCCAGTGTAGAGATAAGAGCAGGCTGGGGCGGGCCATGTGCCGTCCCGCTGCCTCGATACGATCCGTGGTGCTATTTGTAGCGCTGAACTAGACGAGTACGCTCGTAGGAAGTAGATCAATGCCCGCCCGGCGCAGGAATGGACCCAGCTGGTCCGAACAAAAGTGGCCCGGCCGGGATTGTGGGGCTGCTTTCCCGGATACTTACATCCGAGGCCCCACTCACTGCGCCGCCGGCCGTGCAGGGCTTCACTGGTTCTGGGATCTTCTGTGGTGGGTTTGGATGGCTTTTGTTAAGGTCCGAGGAAAGTCCTGTCCTCCCAAGACCCTGTGTATCATCTCTAAGAGGGTCTGCAAAAAAAAACATTTACCATTAAGCCGAGCGAAGTTAGCCATTGCACAATTGCCTTCGCTCGATTTTATATTTCAAGCGAACTACAAACCTCTGTGGCTAAGCAACTTCGACAACAAGACTACGCCAAGGCAGACGCAGCCGCCCGCGTTTTCCCATTGGTTCTGCGGGGAATTCCCTGCCACTGACGAACATGTTGCCCTCACTTTGTGGCCCCTGCTCCACCTGAGCGTCGTCGACATTCGGTAATTCCCCTATGAAGTGTCAAAGCCGGCCAAAGGAAGCCGTGTCTCAGCTTGATGTGACTCCTAGGCGGATGTTCGCCTCACAAGGCAAATAGGTGTCTGACAACTAGCCTCATCTTCCCGCTACTCGTGTACTCCTGTTCAGCTCGTCTACCTCACGGCTCCGTTTCCTCGCCTAATCACGTCAAACTGCCGCTGGATCTCGCCCTCAGCAACGTGGGAAGCCAATCAAACAATGACAATACCCACGCAAAGAAAGTTCTCTGTATACCTTCAGTTTATTTGTCCTTTGGGGTCACTGCAAGTGCCGCTAGTATGCCCAATGTGTTAATTCCAGCCGGCTAGCGCTCAACATTGATTCCTTGCTTTCAAGATGAGGGCTTGCCCGAGATCCTACAGTCTCTGGTGAAGTGTTATCTACGAACTCTATTAGATACGTCGAGGACTAAATGTGACAATAGAGTGATTGATTGGCTAACTTGTCTAGTCGATGTTCTGTCTGATTTCTCACTTGATCAAGGCGTACCACACTCGCATCTGATGGATGTTGTGCAGTATAGACGATCACAGACTGAATTTACTTGAAAATTCGTGGATGAAGGCTACATCATATTTAATATCACAACAATCTTGGCAGAAGTAATGCTTCGGACGGCCGGAAAAATCCAGAAATATACTCAACGCAATACATCTTGACCATCAATGACATACGTGTTCCTCCTACATGCTACGGTTGTTTATCAGGATGATTCTTTTGTGCAGGGTGAGACTCTTCATTCTGGCCTTGTCGTGAGGGCATGGATGACACGTGGGCGTCCTGTAGTCTTTTCTGTTATTACAGGATACTCTTTAGGTCTGGTGCATCTGAAGTTGCTTTATGTTGGAAACCTCTTCCTTGACCATGTAATTTCTTTCGTCGTTTGTCAGACTGCATTGACGTGAAGCAATTATGAACTCTTCCCCACTAATCTTGTGAATGAGAAGTTAAAACGGACTTTCAGATCAGCTCCCATCTAGATACCATTGCTTTATATAATTCTGTTGCAGTATTTTGATATCTGAGCTATCGGGGTATGTTCAGTCCATGCCTCAAATAACCGCTTCCATCGGGTGAAATTTCTGACTTGCTTCAACAAGCTTTATGCTTAGGTTCCTAAAGAGAATGGTTGGCCTCTTAAGATCTGAACTCTAAGCTCGAGCACACAGAGAAGGAAAAAAGACTACTTCTACTTATGGACAGTTATAATTTGCTATAGATGCCGACTCAGTATTCGCCTAATGCCATACTCCCTGTCGCTCCAGAGACACAAGCCACAGCGACCAAGATAGCCCGATGATTCGTCATCAGCATTAATGTTACACAATAAGCTTGAAAAGAAAGACGCTACTATAATAAGTTTAACACAGAACAACTTCTGTGTAAAGTGTAAGCCTGAAATGACTGCCGATACGTTTACAGAAGAATCGCTTTTCGACGTCACGGCTTGAATCACTCCTATGAAGCATGGGGGGATCACAGTGCCTTGTATTTGTTTGACAGCCTCGTTAACTATCTACTGACGAATCACTCTCTGCCGTCTCCCGATTGGCCCTGGCCCATTATCTTCATAGCAAGCGATACGACCACGTCCTCACAGGGTAGAGGGACGCCTTGGTCATCCGTGGATAGCACCGGTTACAAGTTCCGCCGATGAATCTGAGAATCTAAACCTCCCTAACCACCGTCCTTTTGATGGTGAGTGTGATAATGAATAGTCACTGACACTTTACTGTTCATGGCATTCGCCGGCTTCGAAAGATTTATCGATGCTTGCTTAGGTTGCTTGGAGTTGACAGAACAATGGATTAGTTCTATATTACCATCTCGCTTACACTAACTATGCTTGGATTTTTCGGCCGAGCAATGAAAGACTCTAGCGTAAGCGTACCTTACCTGACTATCTACTTCGTACGCCGTATGAGGGGCATCTCGTCTATCCGCAGCTGTTCCTTACAAGTCCTGAAAGCACTCACCACCCAAATGTACTGCGTCACTATCAGTCCATGTCGTTTCCCCTTCAGGACCTGAACGAAATCAGCATCAAAGCTGAAACCGGAGTGTGCTTCTGAAACTGGAATTTACAACGAAACACCCTCCCAACCGGACACTCGCTTTGTATCATACAAAGGCCAACCCCTGTACCTACCCCAGCCCATTGTCCGATCCCAACCCTGATGCTATTCACGTCTCACTAGCCCTCATCCGGCAGTCTGGGCCGCGGGGTCAGTCCGGGGGAAAACACGTGACGTCACATCAACCTCAACCACCACTCCACCATCACCCATCACCTTGAACCGACGTACCTGCTACTTATTTATGGCTTCGCTGCGACTTGGTTGCAGAAACCCGCTGACCCGCCCGCTGAGACATCTCCTCCTCCTCGTCTTCATCTGCGCCGTGCTGTTCTCCGTGGCCGTTCACCACGACCGCTTCTTCAGCTTCCTCCCCCCCTCCCCAGACATGACCAGAGTCAACGTCCCGCCAGGCGCCTCGCTGAGCATGGACATCGACACATCTCCCTCGCCGTCGTCTGATCGCCCGGCGACGATGCCCTTGCGCATCGTCTCCTACAACATCCGCTACGCAACCAACAGCCCCGTCCTCGGCGAGCGCCCCTGGGACGTTCGCCGCCCCAAGCTCACCACGCAATTGGCCTTCATCACCGCTGGCCACGAGAGCCCCTTTCTCTGTCTGCAGGAGTGCCTTTACCAGCAGATCCAGGATGTCCAGACCGATCTGGGCGAGAGCTGGGCGAACATTGGGCGCGGCCGTGGCGAGGGCGCACGCGACGGTGAATTCTCTCCCATTTTCTACCGCCGAGAGACGTGGCGCTGCGAACGCCATGAGACGCGCTGGCTGAGCAAGACGCCCGACCGGCCGTCACGGGGGTGGGATGCCGTGCTCAACCGCATCGTGACGATGGGCGAGTTCTCGCACGCCAAGACGGGGACGCGCGTCGTTGTCATGAGCACGCACTTCGACCACATCGGCGTCAAGGCCCGCGAGCACAGCGCTGAGCTGCTCATCAAGTTCGCCCAAGAGTGGAGCTCCGAGGGCGACGGAACCCCCGTCTCCGTCGTGCTCATCGGAGGCGACTTCAACAGCTCTCCCCAAGACGGCGCGTACAAGACCATGACGGCGCCGGACTCGGGGATGGCGGACATCTCGGACCTAGTCCCGGAGAGCCGGCACTACGGCAACCACGTCACATACACGAGCTTCGGGGAGGCCCGGGAGGTTCCGAGCCGCATCGACTTCCTCTTCATCCAGGAGCCCCGGACCGCACAGGTCAACACCTTTGGCGTCCTTGCGAACAGCTTCGACGACCAGATCCGCGTGTCAGACCATCGTCCTGTCGTGGCAGACCTGGACATTGTAATTTGACGGGCCTAAGTGGTTTTTTGAGTGGTGTTTGGGTTACAGCAACACCTCAAAGCACTGAGGCAGTGCTATCTCAAGCCCGTGACTGGGCCGCGTTGAGCTCCAACTGACAGCGCACACGTGAGTCACAAAGCGAAGAGGTCTCGAGAAGACGTGGACGAGGGAGCAGCGAGACGCTATGCATGATTATTAAGACACCGGGCAGCATGGGCTGAGCGGACGGCTTGCAGGACCATACGCAGCATGGATGTCGCCATTTCTCGAGTGAGTTCGGACGCTCAAAGGGAAATGTGTTCCGGTTCCATTACGCCGCAGCTGGTGGCGCATTCATTCAAGGATAGCCTGGAGAAACGTCTGCCGCAAAGAGGGTTCTCAAGAGAAGATGGGTTCAAGTCATCCGGGACATGGCGAATCCTGTGAGAGGGACGAAGATTTTTCGCTGAATCGCTCCGGTATGCTATCTAGGGCTAGAGCAGTGCACCTACCGTGGGGGGAAGACAGATGCCACGTCGTGTCGTGTCCGTAGAGTCATTGGACACACGGAGACACACGGCACAGCGAGCTTCTGAAGCCTACGATTGGGTTGATACCGTACCCACATGCTGTACATCTCTCGGTCGGTTGTATGTACAGGAGATAGGCAGCCAAGCAAGCTGGCAGGCCGTGAGGAGCACGCTTTGATCTTCGCCTTCAAATCATGAAAGACATGCCAGATGAGGAGAGCAGAACGAGGGTGTGCTTTGTCAGTTGGCTAGATCTATTCATACATTCACGCGATTTCATGCAGAATCATATATGAAGATTACATCGTTCCATGTCGTTGCCACTGTGAGGCTCCCCCAGACCGGTGAGCCCACGCGGAGGGTAACATTGAATGGATATCTTCACGACGCCATGGTGGCAGGTGCTCGGGAGTTATCGATTGCGCCAGAAAGAAAAAAAAACGGCTTCGAGATCGGGGTGGTACCCGCCATTCAAAAGAGCGGTGTGTGCGGCTGGAATGGGTGAGGGGTTCTACTGTGCTGTAGGGTTCGCCCCCGCGTTGCCGCCACCGCTGGCTAATAAGGGTGGTTATCAGCGAAACGGCACGATTCGGGTGAGGAAATGCGGGAGGAGGCCGGTTCGGATGTTGGGGAAAGGAGGGAACGTTTCTTCATTGCACTACGAGTTTCCCTGGACGCGGAGGGTTGGGGAGTGGGATCGATGCCATTGCGAATCGATCTCCGAATGGTGTTATGCACTCGTGATTTCGTGCAGGTGCGGCAAGAGCCAATTCTTCACCAGGCTACTGTCGAGTACTTGACGATGGAGGGTGGGAGTTGGGGTGATCGCTCGCTTGAGCAGTTGTGTTCCCCAGCTATGTGGGAGTGGGAGGTGATAGATCGACTGGGGAGAACTGTGCGACTGGATCGTCGTGACGGGCGTGAGTATGCTTGTCATCTTTGGGGAAACGCTTGACTAGCACCGAGCGGCGCTGGCTAGTCTCGCGGAGCCCGTGATAACGACGCGGTGACAAGCACCAGTGAGAGCGACGTTCCCTGTATTCCCTGCCATCGTCACTGCATCACGGGATGATTGTTTGCTGGGTACCGGCCGCGGTGCTGGTGATGATCAGAAGTGGAGTTTCGTCGGTGTTCCCCAGGAAGGCCGAACTGTATTCGGGTGGACTGAGTTGAAGAGAGCCATGAGTGTGTGGCACCTTTGCCAAACCCTGTAGATGCGTCAATGCCTTGGATGCGGTTTCCCATCCCCCCACAGTTGGAGGCCATGCTGAAGAGGGACTGGCAAGCCATCCGAGAGATTCGAACAGGGATCTTCCCGTCAGGCACACACGGGACGCCATGACCGGGGCTCTTGACACCTCCTTTGGTGGCCAGCCCGTGGTGATGACGACCTTGTGTTTGGTGGTTGCTCGCAGCACCGTAGAATCAATTCACAGCTCGAGAGAAGATAGAGAGCTTGTGCGAGGCATCGCGTGATGGCGGAGGGCTCGGGAGTCGTTGCGTCGCCAATCAATGGGCATGCATTGACCGAGTTTGCAGAGGAAAAGTTGGCAATATATGGCAACTTTGGGGTCCAGAGGCGAGATGTTGTGTGGGTGAGAGTCTGCGAGTGTGCATATGTGTGAGCCATCCCATCCATTCACAGTCTGGACTAGACCACACAAGCTCAGATTTGGCGGGAGGGTGTAAGGCGGAGGGGTGCCCGGAGAATCCAGAATGGCCACAACCACATCACAGAGTCCATTGAGCCGGCGGGGATCGAGTGAAAGCAGGCAGCGTGTCGGTCGGTCGGCAACGAGACATGTGGTTGGATTGTTTTGTTGATTCTGTAAATCTCCAGACCAATCGGTGACCCTGTGGGCATGTTGATACCGTGACGAGGACCACCACCGTGTCGGTAGGATGGATGGCTGTCTCGATTGGATGCCGAGAGCAGGGAGGCCATTGCTTGCCAGCGCCGACTCGGCATTTGCCCTGAACATGTTCAAGCCAAAAGAGCGAGGCCACATGCGGACGTCGCAGGGAGGACGTTGTGAGAGCTGGCATTTCGTTATTGGGAGGACCAAAGACGATAGCGTTGTCGACGCCCGGAGGCCATCTCCGGCTGACGGGCCGAGGATTTCTGGCGATGGAGGCCGAAAATCGGGGCATAATCAAGGCAGGGGAGGGGATTTACCGGAGGCGAGTGTGGGGGGCCTCCGGAGGCGGTGGTCCTGGGCGCAGAGAGCGTGAAGACATGTTCCGTGACGCCGCCGACGTTGACGGTGATGCCAGCACCCTGGCATCAAAGAGTTCGTTTGTCTGCTGGAGGCTTCTGGCATCGCTGTTTCGGTGACAGCACTTTCTGGGGGTTCCCGGAGACAATGACGCATCTTCACCCGAGAAGGGCATGACCCGGGGCGTAAGGAAGTAGGGCGCGTCGGGGCCCTGCAAACCGATTGACTGTCAACCTGCGAGTTTTGCACAATGAAGAGTTGTGAGCCTATGAGAGCATGCGCCGGTGACTCTTGTCGACGCAGCCAGCCGAGAGGGGGGTTGGGCATCAGGCGTGTGCATGAGCATCCGTGGATCCATAGGGGACGTTGGGCCCTAGAACGATTGGGTCTCGCTCGTCATCGTGGTGAGATGCGCTGGCCCTTGTCTGGCCCTGTCCGTTTCGACGGTTCTAAGTTCGGTGCGTACTTCGTAGTCGTACAGAAGAATGACTGTTTGGGCAGTTGAACGATGCCTTGAACCTGGAGGAAACAGGAGGGGTATCTGTTCGTAACGAAGGGGGTGTGGTGTGTGCCGTCTTGAGTCTTGGGCGTCTGGTGAATCGCATCCGACACACAGCGGAGACACGGGTTCGCCTGCTACAATCCATAGTCCACATTCCAGCAGAACCACAGCCACACTCACAACTTCTTGGGCTCACTTAGCTTCATGATGGTATCGAATAGACCGTCCACACGAAGTTGGTCACGACTTGCACGTGCAATTTCGACCGTCACCCCGCCCAGCCGTCTATCGCCGCTCTTCCTCGCAGCGAGCCAGCCGCCAGCTCGAGTCCCGCGAGCCGCTTGGGTTGATACCCAAGTCAGGGATTCTCCGCGCCAAGAGCCCAGTCGGGCACGGAGCGAAGCCCAGCCCAGCAGAGCCTCAACAGAGGGGTGGCGAACCAAGATAATCAACTCCGTAGTGGAGTCGTACGGTAGACTTGAAGGAGAGCCATCAAGAGTAACGGAGGCACGAAGCAGCTTGCGCGTTGAAAAGTCGCCTGAAAGGGTATCAGGCATGTGGGATGGGATATGAGTTACTGCGAACACCCCCCTCAGGTATGCCACTCTCTGGCATTGGCGCCTTAACAGAGCCCAGTCTGTACCCAAGGGCTGGACGTTGAAACGGCGGGAGCCACAACAGGCGTCCGCATTCCCCATGCTGTTGTTGATTCGACGATGTCCATTTTTATACCAACCTTAACAGTGTAGCAATCCAGGGTCGGGTACCACACGATCGTTAGCCGTCAGGCCCTTCTCCAGGAAGGGTGGCCGTGGAGTGAAGCCAAGATCAAGGACGAAACCCTGGCTCCAAACATTGCTCCTGTTTTGGCTTACCCCCAGGACATGCCAAGCCTGTACCTCGAGGTTTCGTGGAGTATTCGTACATATTGAGTACGGACCCCTATCAGTGATCTTGAACTGGACAAGTCGGACACCTAGCATGGCGTTGACGTGTTGTTGACCACCTCGCTCCCGCCGTCCTATCAGACAGATAGCCCAATTACCCAGCCATTAACTGGGCGACGCGTAGTTAAAGCATAATCCAGAGTTCTCGCTCCTCCCAGCCCGCGCCTTCGCCTCCATCTTACCTAGCCCCCAGGTCTGATTGGAGATTGCCGGCTCGTTAATCAATCTATCTGCCGCTTCCGTCAGATGGTGGGTCGGTTTCCCTGCCCAAGTGCCCGGGCCCTTCCAGCTTCCAGTTTCCAGCTTCTCCGTCAGCTTCTTTCAAACCTTCCAGCCAGGGTGCAAGGTGAAGATGGCCAAATGGCAAAAGCCCAGCCCAGTCCATAGCGGCAACACCGGGGTGTGGGATGAGTGGAGGTTCTCGCGAGCGGGAGGGGCGTGGTTCAGTCTGATCTGCTGGGAAACCCGACCCAGCGACCTGGCTTGACGTGACTGGACCAACAAAATAAAACCGGGGGAACCGATTCTGAGTCGCAGAGGAGGCGGCGACGTAGCAGAGCCAGCAGAGCCAGCCAGAAGGCAGGAGAGGGAAAAAAGAGCGTTGAACGAGGCGGGCCGGACACAAGCTCCACAGTTGGGCCTGAGTGCTTCGCCTGGGCGGAGGCTCTTGGGGACTCCCTGCCAGCGAGGGCGCTCAAGGCCGCTCGACAACGCTCTCGAGACCCGTGAAGGCGCGCCAGGGCGGGTCCTTGGGACACCATCTGGGGTTGCGTCGACAGATCAGATCCATTCTCGGCCGCGTGGTTTTCGTGGGTAGCCTGACAATGGGCTGGGGTCTGGGATCCGGGGCCAAACACCGCCAGCTGTCTCACTCCAGGTCGCTCGCGCTCTTAACCTCACGGGGCTAATCCGTGCCTCTAGTCCTCTTTGGTGTCTCTGGGGGACTGTTGAGGCTTGACGCCCTGGTTTCTCGACTTGACCCCCGGTTGACAGCGCTGGGGGACAGCTCTGGGATTGTCTCCGGCGGAGTGGGCTGGTGCCAGAAATGGGTCGTCAGTGACGAAAGAGCTGGGTGCTAGACTGCTTGTATCGTTGCGAGATAAATCCGAGGGCGAGGATAGGCCGTGATGAAGCATGAAGGGCGAAGGGGGAAGGGAAGGGAAGCAGCTCGGTTCGGGGAGTGACCGTAGGAGGGCGTGGGCTGGCCGCAGGCGCAGGCGGGCATATCCCAGCTGCCGCAGAGCGGGAGATGGAGCAAGAGATGGAGCAAGAAGGGCCAGAGCTTAGAAGGGCGAGGACCTAGTATCCAGCTTGCTCGGTTTGCCCATCTCTGAGACTTTCAGCGTCCGCCATCCATCCCCATGAGGACCCATCTCCCAGGACAACACTTCATGCCAGCCACACGCCCCCTCCGGAGTCTGCATTCTGCATTCTGCACTCTGCACTCTGCATCCGCCTCATCCTATGCTTAGCACCATGTCCTCCGTCCGTCCCCCTTTCTTGTGCTTGTGCTTCAATCGTGCACCCCGCCTGGGTTTGGCATAACACTCCCGCCGCCGTGTCCGCCGACGCCGTCGGAGCGGAGCAGAGGACTCGGTAAACTAAGGTTGGCCTCATGAACAGGCCGGGACGGCAGCTGGTTTAGTCGGTGATGGTTGAGGCCATGGAATGACCGGGGCGGAAAAGGGCCAATGCATCGGTGAACGATGGCGTCGGGAGGAGAGGAACAGACGGTGAAGTCGCCTGAGGCTCACTGCCCCGGCTGACGGCCTGCTGTCTGCCAGCTGTTTTCCGCCGTGCCCGGGCTGTCAACTTTGCCCGCTGATGGCTTGCTTGATTGCTTACGATTGCTGTCTATGTCTGTGTCTGTTGAGACGAGTGACATACTGACTGATGATTGATGGGTTCGGTGGCATGCTGCGGGCACCCGCCCCCCAGTGTGTTGACAGGCTCTCCACCCAGGAGCTACCTAAGTACTGACGCAGTGCTGCGTCAGGCAGTACCTACCTACCTAGACATTTGTTTATCAAGCCAGATAAAATAAGGTAGGAAGCAACGGGGTGGCCGTCGGCCATGAGCAAGTAAGAAGCCGCCGTCTCCGTATCAATATCGGCTTCAGAACCGGCCCTACCACTGTGTCTATGTTTACTTCGGCGTCCACTGGCTGGCGCTGCTGGTCAAGACTTGCTGTTGTGCCGTGTGCTGTGTGTTGTGTGCTGTGCTGGCTGCTCAAAGACACACCTTCGATGTTGCGTGGTGCTCAAATGCGCGTTGCGCTACTATGCCCACACCCCTCCTCCAAATGCGCCTCTTGTCCTCGCTCCCTCCTCGCCCTCGCTCCTTCCTGTCATGCCTCCCTTGGTGACGGGAGGTGTGAGGTGTGAGGTGCGCGCCCTGGGGTTGCACCTGCCGACACGCCCACCCACATACAACACACACGCCCGTCCCCGTCTCACACTCACACACATTTTTTTTTTTAGGCGGGAGACCAGCGACTGGCAACCAGCGACTGGCAATCAGCGACGGGGCCTGGGGGCGGGACGAGAAATCCTCGTTACAGGCTGCGCCAGCACCCGCTGGGACGCACCCCCCAGCCAGACCACAGCGGGCCATAGCGGGCCAAGCGGCCACTGGGGCACCCCCTCCCGTGGGCCCTTTGGGATTGGCATTGGTTTTATTAAAACTGACCATCCTTCCATCCATGCTCGCTCCTTCCCCCTCCTCCCCTCCTTCCCTCCCCAAGAAACGATCCTCGACCTTTTTAGCACCTTGCTCCTGCCGCCACCTTGTCTTGCTACTCCAGCTCGACTATCGCCATCAGCATCGCTATCACCACCATTATCATCACCATCATCGCTCAATACTTGGTTAATGCCAGGATCACCGTCGTCTTCGTTTCCACCATCCACTCAGCACCGCTCCGACGATATAGCCGGTCAGCTAGCTCCCAGCACAGCAACCCAGCCACTGTTCTATGTCCGCTGCTCGACTCGAGAAAAGAAGACGCCGAAACACTACGACTTCGATAACGGCCTCAATCGCCATCGCCACCCGCTTCCCGATCCCATAGACTTGCGTCCCGTCCCGCCCTAGTGCGGCCGTTGTTGGAGGCTGACGAGCCCACTCTCGCCTTAACGCTTCCCGGGCGACCAAACCTTGATCGCGCCACCTACCGCGCCACCCCACGATGTCCAAGAAGATCGATTACACTACCTACGTCGAGGACGCAGAGGAGGATTCCGGCAGCTCAATCGAAGGCATCGCAAGCACCCGAATCTACGCCAGATCCGAGGCCCCCGTGAGCCCCTACAAAGAGCGCCCCAACACGGGTAAGTCCCGTGGTGCCGACAAACGCACATCCAACCGAAAGTCCGACTCCTCTAACAGCCCAACCGACTCCGACTCTACACCTCGCTCCTCTAAGCGTGAACGTGAGGCCCGACGAGAGAACGAACGTGAGCAGCGCGAGAAGGACCGCCGCCGCAGGGAGCGGAAACAGAAGGAGGCCGACTCAATGCAGCGTAAAGCCCGCGCCGAGGCCAAGGCGGCCAAGGAGCGTGAGCCCAAGCCTGTTTCAAGGAAGCCCCGACCCACGTCCCTCACCCAGACCAGAACCGAACCCGTTGTCCAGCAGTACCGACGGGGCCATGTCGAAGACCCTTCTTTCTACGGCGTCAAGCAACCCGCTGCCTCCAGCACCCGCCCTCGTGCCCAGACACGCCCAAACAGCTACTACCCAGGCCAAGGCCCACCGCCCTCAATGGTCCAATCCGGCTGGCATCAACCCCATGGAAGCCAGCAGCCTCCGGTAGGCTATCCTATTGGCTCCTTCCCACCGCCTCCGCCTCTTTATGGAGGAGGACCATCCCCGTCCATGGTCGGTGTCCCTGCATCACCCGCTCACCACACCCCGGGATTCTTCGACATGAGCATGCAACAATCGAATGCTCACCTGAAGAACCGTTTCGAGCGGCCGGCTTCTGCTATGGGCTATCGACAGCAAGCCGCCCAAGCTCAGGCCCAGGCTCAAGCCCAAGCCCAGGCCCAGGCCCAGGCGGTATATGGCTATGGCCCTGGAGACTACGAGGAAGAACCCGACCCTCGCCTTATGAGACGCACTTCGCGCTCCAAGAAGCAAAGCGACGACGACCGGAAACGAATGCCTCCCCCTGAGTTCATTCCTCGGCCCCAGTCGGCACTGCCAGCTAGCACACCCTTCCGACCGCCACCACCTCAAAAGATGCCAACCCGACAGAAGTCTCGACCCCCAACCAGCCGCCGGGGCGTCGGCTTCGTTGACCAGCGGGGCTATGACGACGACGATTTGAGAGGCGGCGACGAGCTGTTCGATGTCTCCCCAGAGCCGAACTATGACCGCCGCGCAGTCGTGGCCCGCCCTCGACGAGGCTCCGTCGCCTACGAGCAGGCTGGACTCGAAATCATGCCAGCTTCCCGTAGCCGAAGGGATTCAATCTACGGCGACCGTGCCTTGGGAGGTGGCGGCGTTAGCTTAGACGAGGACAAGTACCTCAATGCAATGCAGTACCAGGACGATGTGAACGGCGGCGGCACCCCGTTGGCGTTGACCGCCGAGGCTTTGCGCAAGGCCAGCCACCGCGCTGCTGGAGGTGGTAGCAGCCGGTCGACCCGCAGCAGCGACAGCCGCGACGAGAGCGAGTTTCGACGGAGCAACACTACCGGAATCACTCGATCATCTTCTAGTGAGAACGACAACGTCACCATCAAGGTCTCCGGCTCAGCCGTTGTCCGAGTACAGGGTGCCGAGATTGAATGCGGCGATGGAGGCGAAATCACCTTCAGTGCCCCTAGCGGCTCCCGCATTGGCAGTGACAGGGCTAGTACCGTCTACCAGATTGAAGATGGTAGGAGCGGCCGGGTGGAACGCAAGGCACTGGCTTACCGGACTCGCGCTCCCAGTCAGTCCGACTCGCAGAGCCGAGGGGGCTATGCCCAGAGTTATGCTCCCTACGATCCTGCTTTCGCCGACGACTATTGATTGACGATTTCTTTACGAGAGACGACGAAGTTGATGATTAGCGTGCGATGATTTGTTTGTTTTTATTTATTTCTTCCTCTTTTCTATTTCTTCTCTTTTCCTTTGACGGAAGCGAGCGGTGCCGTCCTCCTAATCTTTGATCAAAGTTGGATACGGCAGGTGCTTTTTTTCTTCATCTTGCCTACAATTTCTGGGTTCTCATTAGCCTGGAATTTTTCTTATTGATCCTGTATCCCTATGCTTGGTCTTGTGGGTCGAGACCCCGGCTTGATGGCAGGAAAAAGTTGATACCCCCAAAAGCGGCGATGATGGGAAGACATGGAGTGTTGGGTTCATGTTACGCCCTGTTCCCCCTTGAGTCCCCATACACCAACGACGCATAAACTGCTGCATCCTGCCTAGGAAAATCATGTATACCCCGAGGGGCTGTGTTGTTTTTGGTTGAAAGTAATGGAAGAACGTCCTGAATGTGGAAGGAAGATTGTCACTGGCGGCTGTTTACCGACTCGATATTGGAGGAAGGTTGGGGCTCCCTGGTTCATGATGGTCCCCTGTCCACTGGAATGGACTTGGGTTGGTTTGGACCTCCCCGTTTGTTTCTTTTACGGTTACGCCCCGACCAAATTCGCATGCATTCCCTGGGGGAAGACACTGAGAGCCATGGTTCAGGTTACGGCTTGTATATCGCATTGTTGAGCATGGCGAAAGAGTAGGAACTTGGCCCGGCTTGGATACACTCCATCCCGCGTCACCAAAGCGATAGATTGTACGGGCAAAGGAGGTTCGCGCCTTCATCTGCTGCCCTGCAGAGAATAATCTTGTTACGACTGGCATACCATCTACGTCTGGGATTTTTGTTAATGATGTTTTTTTTCTTTCTTTCTCTTCATTTTCCTTGGTGCGCGTGTAGGCCTAGATTTGCGATGGGGCGGTATCAACGACCTACAGATACAGCGAGCCCTCATGCTCGGGCCAGCCTCACTCCTGGTTGCGATGCCTGTTTCTTGGCTTGGACGCTCCAAGGGTGGCGGATACACGGGATGGACGGACACTGGACCGGATAGAATCAAATTGGGGACCCAAAACAGGGACACAACAGGGATTTGGGCACTGTCAAGGCATTACCGTCGGTGGTAATGCGTGTGCTATGCGGAGAGATTGTCTGGCGATAGCCAAAGTTAGCCCGGGAGTGGGACATGTATGCGTCTCAGGTAGACAAATTGACACGACCAAAGCAATGAAGCTTAATGCCTCGGGCCCCCTTGATGTGTAACCCGTGATGGCGCAAAGTAAAGCGCCTGTAGTGTAAGCATTGCGCCAATGTAGATCTTTATGCGGGAGCGTTACGCGGAGCCGAGCCGACCCCTGGCCGTCGTAATATGGTCAACGCTGATAGAGACACACGTGGAGTTGGGTGTGGTTGAACGTGGCCTGTGGTTTCGGGGGCTCCATCTACGTGTGAGGTCGGTTTTGCTTGCCGCTCTATACCTAGGTGAAACCTCAACATGCCGATTCAACACATGATTCCTGCCGCAACCTCATCCACCACTGACCGGCCTTAGCTATTAAAAATAATTGTAAGGTGTTTGTTTATAAGCCCATTAGCTGTGTACTTCTATTATGCCACCTAACTGTCAAGAATGCATTGATATTACGGTGTAAGGCAAAAAGAAAGGGACAAAGTCTCTTCATCGGCTTTGCGTAATCTGGGAATCGAACCCAGGGCTCCCCGACGTTACTCGAATGGCAACGGAGAATTTTACCACTAAACCAATTACGCCTCTTGATGATTTCGTTGATCGTAATTGGTTACTAACTATGCTGAGCAAAATCCTAGTCAACCTAGATCTGAAGGACTGTCAAGCCTCGGTGCAAATGGCTTCGATCTAGGTATAGAGAATGTGCAACCTTGAGAGGTATATCAAGATAGCTTTAGGGGAATATGTTTGGGCGTTCTACTTATTTATAGAAAAGATTCAGTCTTCATAGTACCCACGACGTCCACGAACATCGACGTGACTTTCAAGAGGCAATTTACGTAATCGTGGTCGTTCTCCAACGTATACTGAACCACGATCCATGGCGTGTTCTACTTGGACTCAATTGAACGAGCAGTATCTTCCTTCTTTCGAGTCACATAAGCTTAATTTGGCGGTTTCCTAAAACTTAGCTCTGATAGGGTGTCCTGTCAAAGTGAGGCTGTCCATATACGATCGCGTTTCCATTTCTGCCTGATTTGGACGTCAGGCCTCCTCTCCCCTCTTTCTGATCTGTAAAACTTGGGAGTACTGCGAAGACACTTCCCGCTTTCCCAGTTGTACTCAATCGAGACGACCTACTCTACTCACATCCAGTCGGCTCATTACTCCAATTCTCATCATCGCTATTTTTTCATGGACTCTGCCTTTGGCCAACATCTCAATATCGACCGAAGGCCAAAATGTGAAACTCACCTATTTCGGCACAATGGAGTCTCAGCTCAACTTCAACATCTGCACTCCAGTTTCTCAAGGGCGTCATGCGTACAGCATCAAACGACAATGTCCAGGCCGAGGCCATCATTGCATGTGAGGAGCTGGGGGGTATGCTGGCAATGAGCACCATCACCATCGACAAGGTCATGCATACCATCGTTCCGACTTCAGGCGCGGTCCCAATCAGCTTCCTCAAGGCGACCGTTGGCTACGCTGCACGTGACTGCGCAACCCGTTTAGGAACTAGCCAAGCCGGAGTCCGTTTCCTGGGTCTAGTAGCTGCGCTTGTCACTACTCTTGGTCCTTTCCAAGGGACCAAGGTTCTTGAAGCCATGCTTATCAATTCGAAAGCCAATTTGACGAATATACCGTCTACGCGGCAATTGAAGGATGTTCTGGCAAGTCTGGAAGTCAGATGTCTTCGTTCTGACTTCAGCTACTCAATACTCGGCTGCCAATCGCTGTTGTTGGCTCACGATGGAGAACAGCCGAAACCCAATATCATCGGTTTGCTTGTTCCTGCCCCAGAGGACATTGCCGCCCAGGTCGATATTTTCCGCCAAGTGGCTCGAATCGGTTCCGCGACAGTGACAGGCGCCACGGTCAGAATCAGTCGTAGATGCGCGTCATGGGGTCTGGCTTTCGCACGGTGGTGTCTCCAAGTCCCACCAGTAGTTTACCACGAGGGTGATGATGAAGACATTCTCGACCACTGTGACCCGGCACCTCTCGTCACAGTTGTTATCTCAAAAGAGGCAGAGCACTTCATTAAGGCCACAATTCACCACCAAATCGAGGATATCACTCAACTACTCGGACCAGAATCAGAGTGCCACCATAGCTTGATGATTCCCTCTGATCTATACCTCTCTCAGCTGCCTCATGAGCTGGGCTTTCACGGCAAAATGTTGCCCAAGTCCTTTTGACTGTTCATTGTGGCACATTTGGGCTCCTTGGCCGAACCACAACGCCAGGTCAACCACGATGACATGGCTCTAGGCTTAAGGGTCCCTTTCCCTCCCTTCTGTCAAATAGTGGAATAATGGCGTCGATATGTGATAAGCTCCTGGGTTTGAAGACACCGATTAGTTTTATCTTTCTGAACGACTACACTTTTATTAGCAATCTGCCATTGGTCTCCCAGCACCTAAAAGTTCATTGAGAAAGCTGTTCATGTCATCGCTGTGCAGGGACTTTGCACACCAGTTTGAGTCAGGAGGAAGCTTTCTTTGACTCTTTTTCATACCTGATCATCGGCATCTTGGCCCTTTCACTTTTCAGCTCCTCGCCACATCCTGTTGGTGAAGGAGAAGGCCCGTTTGTTGTGACCTATGGAAGGGGTCAAGTCATCTACCCTTTTCTGTTTGACACATTCCGCGTTGAGAAAGAAGGCTACCTTACCTTATGCTTTTTGTAGGGCACGTTAAGGTACTAGGGCGACTCGTACAACCTCGTTGGTACTCGTCTCCTTGGGATCTCAACTTGGGTGAGCGTTATGATGTTCCCCCCGATGTTATTGCTGCTACAGCTGACTTGGATACTCTTCGATGCATCGCACTTGCCCGCAGTGTAGGGTACGACGGAATAGTCTTACGAAAGAAATCATGTTTGACATGCTGCCTCAAGCTTTGTGGGGACTATGGGTGCGTAACCTTGATCGTTTAAGGAGGAGGGTACCAAACTGCCGTGGCACATGTCGTTTTTAGCACAAATGAGACTAATTTTGAACATACTTCGTACCTTAAGGCAGCTGAACCAAAGTGTACGTGTTGCTGGTCTTAGACTCAGACCATATCCGGACCACCAAGACTCTTACTAGTTGAGCTCTCTTGCCCGGCGAGTCGGTGTCCTGACCCCGGGTGGAGATTCCGGGATTTGAATCGGGATGGAGACACGGCATGAACAGAGTCCACTCCGGAGCCTAAGCGGGCCTCGTTCAGGTGGGGCATGCGGTCGCGGGCGACTGCCATTGGCCAGAAGATGATGACACCGCGAATGGGGGTGTACACTGTGAAAGTCAGCGTTGCCTGGTCAGCCGTAGGATTATTTACTTGCGACGTCATTTTCTACATGGCAGGAGGGGGTCGCTTTGGTGAGAAGGCTCCTGCAGGCGCGACAGAATCAGCCCAAAAACACAAACCTGCATGAGATACATGTAAAAAAAAAAAAAGACACAATGTGAACTTTTGCAATTTTACTGGTTCTCTAGTCAGTCGCCCGGAACTGAAATGTCCTGCTCGTGGCATTTGTACAGGCATTGAAACTTGGCCAGCCTCCCCAGTCCACCCACACCCCGGCCGCGTCCGCTGGCCTTGGTTTCTGGGGGAACCACACAAGCCGCAACAAAGCACACACGCACTTTGAGCGTCCTCTCGCACTCTTCCTTCTATCCCGATTCAGTCCAACTTCATCTCACCATCATCTGCGAAAACGCCCCCGGGGAATATAATCCCCCCACTAAACGACGAACCTGCTTGATTCTTCTCTGAGGTTCAAGACTATCTCACTTGCCTTGACGGCCAGTGTTCACCACCCTCAAGCTTGGCTGGGGCAGCCGATATCCTAGGCCCAGGCTACATACCTCTATATTCAGACCGAAACCTCGACATTCCATTCAGCCCACCATGGCTCCCGCTCTCTTCACCACTCTGCGGAGTGTCATCTCAACCCAATCCGCCTCCGGCACAACGGAAGCCTTGGACACTGTCACTGGGCACATTGCCCGGGCTCACGTCGTCTTGGCCGCCCGAGAAGCCAGCAAGACCAGTGAACGGTACAAGCCCACAGTGGACCCGAACTCAGGTGTGCTAGATCCCCACGACATCAACAATGTGGGCTTCTTCGTGTTGTTTGCCATCATCGGAGTTATCTTCGTGGTGGTGGGTATCTGGTTCTTCTTCTGGGCCAAGAACGGCGGCTTCCAGTTCAAGGAGAATGACTGGGACGACTACAAAACGACGGTGCTGCGCCGCAGGGGCCCCAACGGCACCCTCCTTTCTGGCGCGACCGCCTCCACAAACCTGGGCGGAGGCAGTGTCTACAAGGACGTGGCTGATCAGGATGCGGATGCGGATGACGACGGCAGAACCGTTGTCACGGAGGCTACAGCTCTGAGCGGCGTCACAGCCGGTGCGAGCGACATTGGAGCCCGAGAGAAGCGCCGACGCAAGCAGGAAAAGCGAGACCGGGAGCGTGAGAAGCAGGGAAAGCGTACTAGCAAGCGACACGTTGGCGACCTTGGTGTTATGGACGAGGAGGCGGAGCAAGCTGCCAAGAAGGAATTACGCAACTACCGACATGAAAAGGCCGCGCGCGTGGGTGGCCTGAACAAGGAGGCTGAGGGATCGGAGTGGGATGGATCAACCAACGCCGGCACCGAGTCCAACGTGTCGACGAACCTGCTATCAGATCGCCAGAAGACTCCTACGACGACTCCCACCAGCACCCCCACGAAGAAGACAAACGGCCCCGGCATCCGAAAGGTATACTCAGTTGCCGACCGGCGAGAGGAGCGGGAGACACAGCGTGAGGCATCGCGAATGCGCTCCGAGGCCCGACGTCAACGCGAGGCGGGTCGCCCGGTGCGACGAGACTTCAGCTTCCAGCGGACGGACACCTCGCAAAGCGAGAGCCTGCTGGAGGGCTACAGCAGCGTCAGCGGCAGCCACCTGACAAGCAACACGAGCAACACCAACAACACGGGCAGCGACCTGGGTACCAAGAGCTACCATCACCCTATGCCGGAACTGCGAGAGCTGGAGCGCGAGAGGGAGCGCAACCGGGAGGAGAGGAAGACCCGACGAGCGGGATATCGACGTGGGCGACAGGATGAGGAGAGCGAAGTTGACTGAGTGATTGTTTGAGATGAATTAGTGACCAAGGGGTTACACGCGAGAGGGAAACGGATCTGAATTTTGGGAACTGGGTTATTTAGCAATTTGCTTTCTTTGTGTTTTTATGGCTGGCTGGATGTGATGCTATCATGAGGGCAGAACGGTTATGTCACTGGTGTCAGGTTTCTTGTAGAATACGAAATAGCTAGCACATACAAATGCACAACGCACAATACACAATGGGGAATATGGATCAAGCATACACGCTCATCGTAAAGCAAAACTATCATGTAGTTTTCCCGGACGGTAACGTTGGATGACAACGTCGAGGTTTCAATGCCCTCATCACAATCTCTTTCGATACGAACACCAATCGGCGGGCAATGTAGCCTGCACCCACAATGACGAAAGGATTACCTGACGCCCTAGACAAGGGAGCTGCTGCTGGATGCGGAAGACAGCAAAGGGCTCTGATTCTCTCTCGTTGTGTTTTCTTGATCTGAACGCCGGAAGAATCGGCGCCATGGGACCTGGTGGAGGAGAGTGGTGATTTGATGTTTCATGTCGGGCCGGCGATTTGTCTCAACCGGCGAGACAAGAATAGTGTGATTACCGCAAGCAAGCAGACGCAAGATTAATGAGATAGCGACTATTTGGCAATGCTTAAGCCAGTGCTTTCCGACACAATCGGGCCCATGGTTCAGCGTCGCGAGCTGGAGGTGAGGGATGAGTGCGTTGGCATGTTGTGCATGATGCTAGAGAACCGGCTCGGTATTCTTGGCATTGTTAGACTCTTGTGCGATATGGTGGGATCTGTCGCGACGTCAACAGCCCGGATCCGAATCATATCTGCTTGGAGTTGGGATTTGGCGGCTCAGACCCTGAGATTGTCTTAGACGGTCGAACTCCAACTGCAGAGTTCACACCCACCCACAATTTGATATATCGACCACCAGCTCACAAAGAGTGCGACTCGCGGCAGGGCTTTAATTCCGTGTCTCACCTCGTGACTTTGGTCTTCGAGGGTGTCGGCGGACGGATTGTTTGTCTCAGCTGGCAGAGTGAGTACACGGTCGAAACCGGGCCAAGCCCGGATCAAATTGAAGGCCTAGACAAGAAAGATTACGCAAGCGCCCCTGCTCTGGAGTCCACCCTGAACGAAGGCAAACACAGTTACCGATCGCTCAGCTCGATCCGGGGCAGGGATGGAAATAGCCATTGCTGAGGCCTGGGTCTGGATCTGCAAGGGGCGCATGGGCAAACGTGTGGGAAAACCGTCAAGCCATGAAACCGGAGGCGCTTCAGCTGGTGCGAGTAGCCGCCAGCGCCTTCAACGGCGTTTATGCAAACAGACAGAGGGGCATTTCGTTGCGAATGGGTTGGTTCTGGCGTTTAAACAAGGGGGAATATCACTGTAGGGAGACCAATGTTGTTGTTTTAGGAGTGCTGCACTGCATGGCCTGATTTGATGAACTGCTGTACTGAATCCTTGGGGAGATCAGGAATTGGATTGGGATTGGGCCTGGTGGCGCCTACGTCACTCTAACCAGGGCCGTCGTCAGCCCGAAGGACCCAAAGGAGGAAGAGGCTTAGTCACGGGTTCGGCCGGGGATCCATGGATCTATGGGGATCTTCGGGGCTGGCTTTGGCTGTGCCCTGGCAAGGCACAGCGGAGCGGGTAGTGCGAGGGCGATGATGGAAGAAGCACGTAGCATCCATGCCAGGTTCCATGACACTGGCATTGCTGAATTGGGCGTCGCAGTGACATCCTCCTTCGACACGGGAACGAGGCGCTCTTGACAGGTGCAGTACGTGCAGTACTTGGAATTCCCCGCTTGAGCATTAGCCCCTTGCGCAGCGGCCTGGTGCGAGACACTAACACGCCACGGTGCGGCCGGAGGTATCCCCCGCCGAGTTGTCCCGCCGCTTCCGTCCCCCAACTTGCTCCGGAAGCCGCCTCGTAATTCCTGGTTCACCTCAGCGCATTGATACGGGGCGGCCAACTGGAACCACTGGAACTTAGTCCACTGGGAAACCCGCAACCCGCCCGCCAGGAACGGGAGCCGCGGTGTGAAACTGCGCTGCATCATCGCCTGGAAAGGATCCAGGCACCGGGCCTTATTAGGCTGACGAGTATCGCTCCTCTGCCGGACGGGGACAATACGTATGCTCACTCAGACTTGTATTCGTATGCCCCTCGCCTAACCTTTGTGGCCTGAGGGAAGTTTCTCTTTTTGCTTATTGTTTTTTTATTTTGCATCGACAGCTGCACTGCGCTGCACTGGACTGCACCCGTACTGTGCTGTGCTGTACTGTATTGTACTCTTGCGCGCTGGCTCTCCTTGTTGGTGGCGACATCGCGTGGGCCAAGAAAGCCTGAGCCTCTTCCTCCTCCTCCCGCTTCAATTCCCACTTCCCACTGTCTTCGTACCTACCAACCACCCTTGCGTCTTCCTCCCCTTCCCCCATTCTCCGTCCTCCGCTCTCCGTTCTCCTCAGTCCTCAATCCTTCCTTTCCATCCGCACGTTCGCGAAACCCAAAACAACACTCCCTACTACCGCCTCGTTTTCTTTTGCCTTCTCTTTCTCTTTCTCTTTCTCTGCGCCCTCCTCCGCTTCTCTGCCGCCTCCGCCTCCGGTCCGTCCTCCTCGCCCCCGCGATTGATCTTCCCGGATGCTTCTGTCGCGGCGGTGACGCCGTCTGCCTTTGCTTGCCTGTGGCCTGTCGAGACTCCGTTCTCCGTTCCCCGTGCCCCGACCGACCGACCCGGCCGATACTGTACGATCGATACGCACTCCCACCAAACCCACCAACCACTCACACGAGTCACGAGCCACGACTCGCACTGGCTCGCCTGAGCCCTCAACCCCGGCCTCGACCTCGACCTCGCCCTTGCATCCCTCAACCACCCACCCACGCATCCATCCGTCGGCCGTCGCCATCATGGGGATCAACACGTCCCCCTCATCCGCTTTCACCGGCGTCATCATCGGCCTCGTCTCCTCCTTCGGTTCTATTATCCTCATCGCCCTCGTCATCTTTATCTTCTGGGTCTCTGGCTGCGCGAGCACCGGCCGCATCATCCTCGATCGCCTCGGCCGCCCCGGCGAATACGACGATGAGCAAGCATTTGCCCGCGATGAAGCTGAGGCCCTCGAGTCCATGGACGACATGGCCCGTCAGGAATATTTACGAGCAAAGGGTGCGCCTCTTTTCTCTTCCCTTTCTTCCCCCTCTCTCCCCTGTCCCCTCCCTCTGCTGCTTATCGCCACACGTGCGCCTTGGCTTCGTGCTTGCTGACATACTCTCCACACGTAGCCTACGTCACAGCGAATCCCGCTGAGTCGGTCCAGACAGACATCTCGCTATCGCAATACCTCGCCATTCAGGAAAAGGGCGTTTCCGCCTGGGAGTTCGAACCCGAACTGGAAATCGCAAACTGCTTCGTCGAGGGTCGCACCGAAATCGAGTTCTTCGACTCCGAGTGCACTGTCATGAGCAACCTTCCTGTCCCCAAACAAAACGACGTCTACTACTGGGAAACCAAGATCTACGACAAGCCTGAGAGCACTCTGCTGAGCATCGGCATGGCCACCAAGCCATATCCTCTCTTTCGGTTGCCCGGTGAGACCTCGTGACACCCCGTCAGGCCCTGCCGCCGTGACCTGCTAACGCATGATACTAGGCTATCACAAGTACTCCGCCGCGTACCAGTCCACCGGATCCCGCCGCTACAACCAACCGTTCAACGGCACCCCGTATGGGCCGCAACTGGTCCAAGGCGATGTCGTTGGTGTCGGTTACCGCCCCCGGACAGGTGCCATCTTCTTCACCCGCAACGGCAAGAAACTCGACGAGGTGGTCCACGGCCTCAAGGCGCAGAACTTCTTCCCGGCCATCGGTGCCAACGGCCCCGCGATCGTCCACGTCAACTTTGGCCAAGCCGGCTTCGTCTTCATCGAGGCCAACGTTAAGAAATGGGGCTTGGCCCCCGTCACCGGCAGCTTGGCTCCTCCGCCCCCGTATGGCTCCGAGCAGGGTAGCATTCTGTTAGAAACCGGCACCAAGGATGGCGCATACACCTATCCTCAAGGCCGGGGCCACAGCCACTCGGTGACCGCTGGCTCCTATCACACCCGCAACCCTACCAACAACAGCAACAATTTGAACCCACAGCACGGGCGGACACGCAGCGGCAACTTCCGCGTTCTCCCCCCAACGAGCCCCGGACCAGTTAGAAGCCCAACCGACATCTCGTTGGCTCGCTTTGTGCCATCCGAGGAGAGTGGTGAAGCTAGCGGCGGACTCGGCCTTCAGCAGGAAACACACAACCACAATCCTCTAAACCTACACCTCGAAGACGCAACGAACCCGCCTCCCGAGTACCAAAGCCCGGATCACTCAGAGAACGGGGATGACCGACGATATAGCACCGACAGCGAGGAGAACACCCCACTTATCCGAGTCCTCAACCGCAGTCGAGGCAATTCAGCAGCAACCGTTGTCCCCACAGGCCAGAGTCCGAGCCAGCAGCGACCACCTGTTCCCAGCTATAGTGACGCAATACAGCAAGGTGCCGGTCGGAATAGGAGTAGTACCGCCGAGTCGGATGAATCTACGGATTCTGGAAGCAGTGGCGGCGGATCCATCTGAGCCATTCGATCAACCGTTTTAGCCACGGATCGATTCCCTTTGACAGGGGTCCACAAAGACTGAATAGGGATGCAACCATACGCATGCCGGACGATCAGTTCAACATGAAGCATGACACATTAGCGAGACGGAGCCCTGGGGGAATCGTCATCAGCAAAACACGATAACCGGAGTTGAGGGGAAGGAGTAGGTCCAATACGCACCATACGCACGACACATGTCAGTCTTTTTTGTTTTACGCATAGGCGCCACGGAGTTGAATAGCATCGGCACAAGAAGCACCACGGGGACTCATTCCACTCCCCAATATACCGTGCCGTCTTGTCATCGTTTCTTGGGTTTTCTAGATGGAGATGGGTTTTTTTGTCTCCCCGGGAAATTCGGGGCGGATACTTGTTGGGTCAGGAAGGGACAAGGGAATAGTGATACCAATCAATCAACCTGACGGACTGCGCTCGTTCTTTGTTTCAGTCTTTTTCTGTTTTCGTTGCTCATGGTTGATGACGGGAACTACTCCCCATTGCGAATTTAATGCTTCCCAAGAGCAGTAGGCGTAGAGTTTGTAAGGGTCATGATGCGAGAGAGAGCCCACGGGCGTATAGATGTGTATCGCATACGAATATCAATACATCTACCCACTGCTTTGGGCCTTGGTTTGGTGACATCGCTGTGTGGTTCTCCTGTGGAAATACGTTGGATGGTATTTTACACTAAGAGACTGCTCTGACAAGTCTCGGAGACTTGTGTTTGACTCAAGTTCGTCCCGGCGAGGACACGGCTACTCAAGAAAGATCTCGGGCCCTTGTTGCTAAGGGTATGCGATGCGCACTGACTCAACCTGATTTATCTGACAAGTCTGTACCGCCCACTCTTGTTTGCCATGCCGGATCTACGCCTCGTTCTTTCACCTGAGAGAAGACCGGTCAAGGAAAAACCGAGGACGGGAGAAGTCCATCGTCAAACCTCAGCACATCTTTTCGCAGCATCGTTCCAACAGATGCGAGCAAGTCATTCTCTTTCTGTTCTCTCGGCCGGCACCGATAGGAGAGTACTCCCGGCCTTGGGAGGGGGTTGTATATTTATACACATATGGCGACTGGAACGGAATATCGCCATGGACCAAGACACAATTCCCAACGAAGCATCGTTCAGTGTAGCCACTCAAACACGAGACTCTGCGTCCCTATTACGGAAACCAACGCAACTTGGTACGACATGGGATCCATTCATGGAGACACGACCGCAACAGTCAAGGGGGAGGCTGGATGGTCTCTTCAACTGATGGAGGAACTCACTCCATCTCCGTAACGAGCAAAACAGTATGTATCCTTTGTATCCAGGGTGGAATAGATAGCGGTGTGAGTAGTCAACTAGAAACACCGGATGGCACTGAGCAGGTCGCTGCGAGGCCAGACGAGTAATAATCCGCAGCAAAACATGCAACTCGCCTTCCTAGCCGACGGTGCTTGCCGGTCTTCCGTGATGAGCAGTGCGGTTAGCCACGCGAGTCTGAATGTCAAACGTGTCACTTGAACGGGAGTTGGTGTTACTCTCGACATGGACGGGCTGGCCACCGTCAGGCGGTTTCCGACAGCAAGGACACAGATGAGTAGTCTCGGTGTCAGCGACTAGGAGTTACAAACTTGTGATTTCCGGCAGATGTGCTCTCGAGGGTCGGGCCGTCAGCGATGGACCGGAGTAAGCTGACGGTTACACGAGCGAGCCCGGGCATTATCGTGGCCGCTGTGGAAAGGTCTCACAATGTCTGTACGAGGTTGTCGGGAATTTCTCCCCGTAGAAACGCCAGACCTATAGTGCTTGTTTACTCGGTCACTCCCTCGACTCTTTATCTGCTCCTGCTAGAGGCTTGATGCTTGGTGGACGGAGACGGTCTCGAAAGGCGACCTGCAGACGTAGTACGCGTGTCCGTGCCAAAGACATCGCCGAAGCCAAGCAACCATCGTACGGGGAATATGGCAAGCAACGACGAGGAAGAATGGAAGCTAGCATCAGACATAACTCGAGTTGTTGTATTTATACTGGAGAATCATCCCGTAGACTGCAATAGATCTTGACTTTGTTTCCTTATACCATTGGCAATAATATATATATATATATATATATATATACAGTTCTCCACAGCAATGCCACACTGCGGCGTCTGCGGGGGAACCATTCTATAACTGGGACCGACCTACTTGGTTCGGATCCAGCATCCCGCTACTTATATACTTGAGCCCGGCGGCTCGGGCCATCCTGACTCTTTCTCTTTCGGAGCCGGGAATCCTCCTCTTCAACGACCTCAACTCCGGAGCCCCGGGTCCGGCGATGCTGTGGAGTGTCATTGAGTGTCATGTCATGGAGCCGAGTGAACTGTCGCCAAACATGTGTCTCCTCCTGGCATGGATTTCGGGACAGCCTACTCCGCGGTTGCCCTTACGACTTCAGAGCCAAGCTGAGCCACGGTCCCTCCTTTCATCGACTTCGGGACTACGACCTGGACGATTCCCCCGCGATGCCAAGGCGAAGACCATGCTCGGGCAGAACCTTGATGCCGTCTAAAGTCGGCTTCAGAGCCAACAACCTCATGCCGATTCCCGTGCCGGCCAGTATACCTACGCCGCAGAACGCGATCCTCGAGTCCCCGACAAAGGGAAAGCGATCTAATGAAATCGGGACCAGAATACAGGGGCAACAAGATATATAAAAGGGCCAAAGGCTGCTGTGCCTCGCCTACCAGAGTTGGATCTGAGTCCTCACGATCACACCAATAGCATAGCAAAATACCTGTGCGGTCCGTCCCGGGCAGACCTTGGTTCCCAACGCACAAACAAAACAGATTCATGTTGGAAAAGCTCGCGGCCACTGTCGATCCACCTGGCCCTCTCAGTCACGCATGCCCTTCTGGGGCCCTTGCGGGATCCCAGAAGCTTGCGAACGTGGATAGATGACGAGTTTGTCTCAACGCCGGGGATCGCCACTCCACGACGCCCGATGAGACAACTGGACTCGTACCTGGATGTGAAGCTGTGCTCACATCCTCGACTCTTCGATCCTCGACACTGTTAGCAAAACTCACGTCCTGCTCCGGCGTTTGGAACTCTTCTGTGTGGACCGGGCGGAAACACTTACAGACAACCACACGGTGACCCTAGCAGGCCGAGGTTTGGCGGATCTCTCGAAACCCACCATCCAGCGTCGCCTACCACGGTGCCGCTGGCCAAACAAACTCGTATACAGAGATGACAGGAACACCGTGACCCTGCCCAGCCGTCTTGGGTGTCCTGAATGAGGCAGTTGAGGGCCGAAAGATCTACAGGCTGGTGGAGTTCATGGAAGCTTCAGAGGGTTGGGCGGGTTGGAAGCGGCCCAATCGCCCACCGAGAGCATGAAGGTGACGCCTACGAGGTTTCAGAGGATGCAGAGTCGATCAACATTGTGCTCAACTCCTGCGTCCTTAGGTTGTGGCTCACCTTTTCAATCCCGAGGCATCGTCCTGGATTCCTATCTGCCCACCCAGGCAGACGATTGTCCGTACAGACAGACTACTGCACAATGTGCTCCATACTCCAATCTCAGCTGAACATCACATCATCCATCACCTTGTTGAGCTCTGCCAACGGTCCCCACAGCCTCCCATCAGCGACGATCAGCAAGTCACACCCCTCACACTCATCGTACCACCCAGGACTTCGCCGACTCGGCCTGTTCGACCGAACCGAGAACGTTGAAGACGGAAGACCGTTGAAGCACATCAATTCGCGGAGCTCAAATGTGACTACCGGCCATCTTGCAGTAACGATCGACCCGAAGCGGCTCAGCCCACCGCCACTTCGTATTCAGGTCGGCGGTTAAGGGGGGCACAGCGACGCCCTCCTGATTCACGGCGTCTCTGCTTCGTTAAACCAGCACAAGTCTGAAAGCGTTGTCAAAGCAACTCCCGGTGTAATTCCTGCCAACGCTTCAGCACTACCATATCTTCATTGTATTATACCGAAATGCGCCTGTCCCGTTCGCTGCTTATTTGATAGCACGGCTTCATCAACGTTACAACCACGGAGCACGACCAGATTGGGCATCTTTATACTCGTACCCGCGGTCCAGATCCTCCTCACGCCACCGAAGCGCTTATGAACACCGTCCATGTGGCTTCTCTACAGGTACCCTACCGTTCAAGCGACCGCTCGCCATGCCCATGACGCCACAGACTTCGGGCGAGTGGTGGAGTGGGTTTCCATGACAGGCAACACTAAAACGCCCATTTCTTTCTCGTGTTGCCATACCTTGGAGATGAAATCCGGGCCACTATCGCCCTGTAACTGTTCTCTGACGGCGGCGGGATGGTTGGCGCATTGCCATCTTTAGATGTATACAAAAGCCCGTCGGCAAGCCTGTCCACTTTGTCGGATAGACAGAACGGCAGTGAGCTTGAAAGTCAAGAAGCAGGCGTGGCAAGTGTTATTAAACCAATGAAATCTCAAAGTAAACAAATTCGTTTCAGCAACGAAATTGGGAGAGGATTTCCCCCCGCAAGTTGCCGTGTCCTCGACCAGATGTTGGGCGGGCTCTTCTTGTCTTTACTAGAAGTAAACGTACAAGTCGATGAAGTGATCGGGCCCAGGACCTCTCATTACAACGATAACCAGACCGAGCATCGACAGAACTCGTAAAGTCAGCGTCGAAGGCCTCCTGTCAAAGCATTAGCTAAAGTGCTAGGCTGGATCGAGGTCGGCATCCTACCAACCCAGTCACGGCTTTGTGAGGCCCTTGGACGCTCCACAACTTCAACCTCCGCGCCCCCGACTCGAATTTCCGCATTAGCTGCACCACCGTCAACCCAACCACCATCCGTCCTCACACCTTATCGTCGCGTCCTTTGAATCGACCCTTTTGAGATCGTCACTCCTCCGTGTATTCCCCTCACATCGACCCGCTCTCCCCATCCCATCCAAACCACGCCGATCTAGACCACCTAATAAGCGAATACGAACAACTCATCTTGCGCCCAACGGGGCGAAGCATCCCGGAAAAGACGGCATCAAGCCACCACCATTACGGCTGAAATTGCGGCTGCGATTAAGCAGGGGAGTGTCGGGGACCATGACAGACAGAATCACTCAGAGGCAAGAGGAACGTAGGAGGTTTGCGCATCCGGTCGATTATCATTAATCTCCAGGCACAGAGCTGTTTCCGACCACGAGCAGACATCAAGCCTAGCCCCCATAGTCTAGAAATCAATGCGCGCCAAACATTCTATCCTCGCGCTATCCTTGCGTTTACCTCCCTGTGCAAACGTACATGTTTCTCTTCGAGTGCCGTTGCTAAATCAAATCAAATCGAATCAAAAACATATTCCAACACGGTTCTGTCCCAATAACTTCCATTCGCTATTGCGGCCATCAAACAGAGGCGGCGCTGCGGTCCAGCCATTTCTTGTGTGCAAACATTCGTCGGTCAAAAAAGCAAAAAAAAAACATAAATCAAGGCGCCAATTCAAAATGCTGGTCCCAAAAACTCCCATCAACGCCAAGCTTTTTTCTCATGGCGTTTAAAAACACAAACAACAGTCGCTATGCAGGTTTGGACACGGTGCTTCCGTCGCCGGTGGCGGAATCCGTTAAAAGGAGTGAATCTATGCCGATAATTCGTCATAACGTCGTAAAAAGGAGTGTCTATCGGGTATCATTGTCCAGAGGAGTGTGGTTCCTTGGTGGTTTCGTAAGGAGCGTAAGGTGTTATACAAGACATTATGTCTGAGTGGTTGGTTTCGAGGTCTTCGTGAAGGAGTGTTGTAATCGTGGGTAATGAGTGTCGTGGGGTCGACAGACCAGGCTGGTCGTCGAGATCCCTGTGGTAGCGAGCGTGGAAGGAGTGTGTGGTACATGGCGTCTGTGTCGATCGAAAAAGCAGCGAGCGGGGTCGAATCAAATTCGAAAACAAATCGACAATCAAATGACTTAAAACGATGGGCGGGATAATCGAAGTCGAAGGGCGAGCTAGGTGGCTCGTCTTCGGGTGTTGTCAGGGCTCTGCACCAAGGGAGCCTGCGCCAGCGGAGACGCTGGGTGAGGGCCGGATGACATCGAAGCGGTGTGGCGGTGTCGTGGAAGAGGCGAGTTCGAGGGGAGCGGTGACTCGGGGAGAGGAAGCATGCCGAACTGTTCAGGATATAGGTACGGGGAAGGGGCGGTTGTGAGCGATGCCATGTAGGAGGTGGGGTCCTCGGGAGGCGGGTATGTCGGAGTGGTGTTAATCCTGGGTGGTAACGGTCAATCCCTTATTGTTCCTCGAGCGAAAGGCCGGTGATTCCCTCTAGATGCCTAGATCCACACGGTCTGGATGGGAGTGACGAACCCGACGCCATAGTTGTGAGCTGGATCGTTGACCATGCCGGATGGCCCTCCTTGCATGCCACTCATGTCGAATGATCCGTACTCCTCAGTATCGCTGTACGCAACGGAGCCTTCAAAAGTCGAGGATGCCGGACTGTAGGCACCTGTGTACGCCGGAGACGGAATGTTCAGGTACTGCTGGCTAGGGAAAGGTGAAGACAGAACCAGCGGGCTGACGGCAGAATGGGGCGGTCCAGACGCGTTGAGCATTGGCATCTCCTCGGTACTGTAGCTGAAAGCCGGGTTCCCATATGGCATGTACCCCTCCGTTGTGGCCGGCATCACCTCCTCAGAAACGGGGAAGTTCGGCGGGTGGAACTGGGGGAACGAGGGGGTCCTCTCGGGGTGGATCCAGCCCATGCGTGAACGGAATTCGCCAACAGTGTCAATAGGAAACTCCATGAGAGAGAGGGGGGTCTGGAGTTCGTCCTTGGCGCTGCTGGAAATGTTGATGGACATGAGTCGTCGGGCAATCTCCTCGACTGGCGAGATGGCAAGGCTACCAAAGTAAGCAGCCCCAATCTCTGGGAACAGGCGCTCCATCAGGAGCGCCACCGTGTAGAGGTGAGCAATGACGATGAGCGAGTTAGGAGAACCGTGGTAGTTCTGAAGGTACCCAACCGGCATCCAAAAGAGCCATGTCCTTAGGGGTTGGAGGCGCTCAAACTGCTGGGCGATGGACAGCGTGGGGCTGATCTTGCGGGAACCCCGGAGGAAGCCAATGAGGTGCTGGATCTGGGTGGTGTCTTCCTTGTGGTGCTTGAGATGAGCCTCCACCTTCTGAATCTGCTCAAGAGTTCGCTGGAAGGCATCAAGGTCTTCGGGGCGGGGCTGGCTGGGACGGTGGTCTTTGCCGGGCGAGGGCGGGGCCGTCGGGAACGTGCTGCTCTCGGCGATGAAGTCTCCAAATTGAGACTCGTGCTTCCAGGGGTCCATAGCATCGATGACCTAGCTGCTAGTTAGAGGGGTGGATTCCCAAGTCGGCGTTTATAGTACGTACAGACGAGGTTCCCTGCATCAATTGGGTCCAACTGCGCCTTTAGACGTTGTCAGCATTTTGAAAAGGGGGGTGTCAGCGTCACATGGGCTTACCAGTCGGTAGCTTGCCAGGAGAGGACAAGGGAAGCTGCGAGGATGGCATCAGAGGTCTCTCGAGAAAAGGAGCCAATGGCCTCCTGCAGACCCTTTAAGGCGATGCCACGGTGCTCGTAGGCCATGCTTCCGACCAAGGGGCAGTCAGTGAGAAAAGCAATGTGCATGGCCG
Source organism: Neonectria neomacrospora (assembly GCA_013756995.1). NCBI lineage: Eukaryota > Fungi > Ascomycota > Sordariomycetes > Hypocreales > Nectriaceae > Neonectria > Neonectria neomacrospora. Next base: position 1,921 of record JABSTB010000654.1, on the reverse strand, counting down.
AAAAGGCAAGCAAAGCGTGCATGACGTAGGGCGTCGTGGCTCCGATCCTGAGAAGACTGTAGGGCCGATGTCAGCAATGTACAACAGACACTTATTGGGGCTGTGCTGAACTAACGTGGGAATGTGGCGGGTCCACAGTGTAAAGTTATTGGCGTCAATGGAAGCCAACTGGTAATACAGAGTAGCAACGTGATAGATCAACCGGAGGTCCTCGATCGAGTAGAGATGGGGCATGGGAGCCGGATATAGACCCAGGCTCGGTAGAGGGAAGATGCCCGTTCTCTGCCACTCGGCGATGGCAGCTTCAACCTGAGGAGTCCACATCAAGTCGGGCTTGTCGGGGGTCGTTGAACGATCAGCATCGGGGACCTGGACGTCGTTGTACGGGCAGCGGATCTTGTGCTTGGTGCAGTTGCGGCTGTAAAATCCTTGTCAGTAAAAGTTTGGTAGTAGCGTATCATGAAACTCACCATTGGGGGAAGTTTTCATCACATCGGATATGTCGTCGCTTGCTACAGGTCTAATGTTAGAAAGAAGTGTCTTGCCGAATCAGATCTGAGGCGATTGTAGCATACCAGGTATCACAACCCTTGCGAGATTTGGTGTGGCTGTCGGGCTGAATTAGCAAGTTGGAGAGAGATGAAGGTATCTCGACGGAACTAACCTGCGGCGAGGAGGACCGCCACCGGGGCCAGCCATTGTATCTGATGTTGATGGAGGAAAGTGTAGCGAGAGGCCTGATAAAGCGATGTGAGTCCTAGGCCATCAACTGGGAACGAGGGTCACAAGAGACATACGTGAAGTTGTCCACAAAGACGAGCTTGCGGACTTGAAGCGAGCGTGAGGTGGGAGAGCGAGTGTTGATCTAGTAGAACTTGTTCCGGATGGACTGACTTGCTTGAGCAATATCAGGGTATGCCAGAGAAGCTTTAAGCTAGGCTCGGGACTCTCGGGAGGCGACGGGGCTGCGCGGATTGACGGGCGGGCAACGTTGCAAGCGAGAAACAGCCACTGGAGACGAGCAATGCCACAATGCAGAGATGGTTCTGAATATCTAGCGGGAGCGAGTGAAGAGTGGCGGGGGAGCTCTACGATGTTGGTGTCTCTCTGGATGGTCGTCGATGGATCTTGATCGATGGATGGTTGGTCCTTTTTTCCTGCTTGAGTCTTATCCTTCTTTCTTCTTCCCCAGTGTGGTAGCGATCGAATTTGTTGGTTTGGTCTGTTTCTTTTTCCTCTTCAAGTAAACTTGAGGGGGGTTTCAAGGAAGCGAGCGTGGATGTGCAGATGACGAGATATCAACTAGACACGGAGTCGAGACATGGGCATCCGGAGCGAGCTTTGGATGATGTGGGCTTGTCGTCAGATCTTGGAGATCGGAGACTGGGCGGAGGTCAAGATTGTCTGGCGTGGCGGTTGTCTTGTTGGGTTTTGTCTTGTCTTGGGTCTTGCACAGAACGGTGATTCCTCAATGGTCCGGAGTTCAGGTAAACGACGGATTTGAAATACCCCGGAAAGGAAAAATGAGAACAAAACCAAAGCACCAGTAAAGCGAGTGACAGGAGTCGACGAGGACTTCCTAGGAGGAGAGGAGGGAGAAAGCGAACGTGGGGGAGATGGTTGATAGAGTTGTCGAGATGTTGATGATGGCAGATGGAGTTGACCAAAAGAGGGCGGAGGAGGGGATTCGGGAAGGATGCTGGGGAGGCAGCTTTGTTAAATAGAGGCAGGCACCGGGGAGGCGTACCGGGGGAGGGTGCAAGGAAGGTGCGCCCGGGGGGAGGAGTGAACAGGAGGAGTGTGTGTACTTCGTACCGCACCGCACCGCACTGTACCGGGGAGTGAGTGAGTGACGGACGGAAGTGAGTGAGTGAGTTGAGTGCCAGCCAGAGTGGTGGGCAGGAAGGAGCCTGGGCTGGAC